>JANHFR010708291.1:0-10345 GCA_032468015.1 Mimophis mahfalensis | reverse complement strand
TTTTTTAATGCCCTGGAAACTGCCCTGAGTCCCCCGGGAAAGGGCGGTATATAAATGAAAACAATAAATAAATAAATAAATAAATAAATAAACAAACAAACAAACAAACAAACAAGAACAAATCAGCGCTCTCTATGTTCATCTACATATTCAGTTTTTCAAATAATTTACAGTATAATGTTTTAGGAAGATGATTTCCAGAATGATCATTCCAATTATAACCTGAGCATGTCATCAGACCATGAAAAATTGATAGGTCTCCAGATGATCCTGAATTCTAGTAAATCCCCCTCTTTACTTAACCACTGGACAAGAATAAAATAAGGCTAAATGGGAAGAAAACCATCATGAAACATGGTATCTAATTATTAGTGGTGGTGATGAGGGTTTCTGTGGTTGCTTGTTTTTGTTATAAAAAAAGATCAAACATGTTTTCAAATTGTTAATCTGTTCATCTGTTTTCTTTTCAGAAAAAAAAAGTGAGAGATGAACAGTTGCATATTCTAATTCCCAATGGTACCTTGAGGATATTTCCAGAAAAACATGCATACCTCATATTAAAGTTAATCCTCCAGCTCTAATTCATACCAGAAAAAGTGCAGCATTTAGAAAAACTCACATGTATCCACACTAATAGATTGAAATAAGATGCATTTGATGTTCTGCTTTATTATGCCGCTTACATCTATCTCTCTTGTTTTATCCAGCATACCTCCTGCTGGTTCTCTTGCCTGAATACATTAATTGTCACCATTGGTTTATGTACTAAAAATCAGCAGCACTTCTCTTTCGTAAAAAGAAAAATCAAATTCAATATTCTGCCATCCTTTAATATCTTCTACCAAATCCAGATGCTTAGTATTCCAGAAATACTACAAAATTTTATTTGCATTTTTTTTTTTTAATAGTAAGAATGGTGAGGTCTTGTGAGGGGAAAAGGAATTGTACAAAGCAATGCTAATGTCAAAATTTTGGGTCCTAGTTTAAAGTTTTAGAATTCAAGTTTAAACATACTTGCTAAGGTGTGCAGAAAACCTGCACACATTTACAACCACTGGGAGTGTGGAGAGTAAAGGAATGGCACTGCAGACATCCACTGTAATGTTTTACAGCTCTGAGAACCAGATGTTATAGCATAGCTACCGATTCAGAGAATCCATTACAGAAGAAAATTAAATTTAAAAAAGGACATATAATGGAACACGTTGATGACACAATTAATTAATTAATTAATTAATTAATTAATTAATTAATTCCCCTGAAAGCAGGACAAGAAGTAATTGACGGAAACTAATAAAGGAGAGAACCAACTTAGAACTCAGGAGAAATTTACTGAAAGTTAGAACAATTAATTAATCAGTGGAATGGTTTGACTTCAGAAGTTGTAAGTGCTCCATCACTGGAGGCTTCTAAGAAAAGATTGGATAACCATTTTTCTGAAATGGTGTAGGGTCTCCTGCTTGAGCAGGAGGTTGGACTAGAAGACCTCCAAGGTCCTTCCAATTCTGTTATTCAGTTATACTGTTGATTAAATGCCACATTAAATTACCTTTATGGATCATGTGATTCAGCATGAAACAGTCCATCTGAACTCAATCATAATACAAAATGTCCTGGTTAAGTCTACCTTAGGATCGATAGTCAACCTGCTTCAAAAATTAATGCCACTGAAAGCTTTGCAACCCTGAAATAACAGATAAAGAAAGCCTGCCTTTTTCTTTATTTTTTGTTTTCTGTATGTCTAGATTTACATACAAATATAGGGAGACTCCCAGCTTCATTTGAAATGTTCGGGTTCTAGCACTGATTCAGGTCTGAGCTTCATTTGATGTGTTCAGGGTTGGCACTGATGATGTCACCTAATTTGGTGACATCAAAGACCCTTCATTTTAACCCCGAATTACAAATATTCTCCTTTATTGGTCATCAGGTTTTCTTCAAAATTAAATTTAGGCAGAAAGAATGATTTTTTAAAATAAGTTTTTTATTTTTAAAATTTGAACATACAGTGGAACCTACTTCCTATCACCGATAGTTGCAAATTTTTCCATTTTTCCAAATCTATTTTAATTTGTTGCATCAATTTTTGGTAGTTATCTTAAGGGGTGGGATTCAATGTTTTTTACTGCCAGTTATGTGGGTGTGGCTTAATTGGCATGGCTATGCTGTCAGCCAAACAGAGGTGGTATTTGCTGGTGTTGGCCAATCAGACGTGGTATTTTCCAGTTCTCCAAACCAGTCAAAATTATCACTACCGGTTCTCCCAAACCTGTCGGAACTGGCTGAATACCACCTCTGGTTATCTTCCTTAATTGTTACACATCTTGCTGTCAAGTGAATTATTAGGTATTTTACTTTCTTAGTAATCTGAATATCTATTCTCTTCATTAACTCTTTTTTTCTGTTTATCTGTAAGGTTTGTCACTAAAATTTTAGTTTTCTCTTTATTTATTTTCATTCCTGCTACTTCCCTATATTCTTCAACTTTTTAAAATTAATTTAGGCACTGTTTCTTGAGGGTTTTCCAAAATAAATACTAAGTCATCTGCAAATGCCTGTAGTTTATACTTTTCTTTTTTTATTTCCATACATTTTATCTCTATATTCTGTTTAATATTTCTATTCAATACTTCCAGTGTCATTATATCTAACCAAGGAGGCAGGGGACATCCTTGTCTTGTGCCTTTCTTAATATTCATCTTCTCTGTCATGTCTCCATTTATTATCACCCTTGTATTTTGTTTATAGTATATCGCCTTAATCATGTTAATAAATCTCTTCCCAAAGACCATGTCTTTTAATTGTATTAGCATAAATTGCCAGTTCACATTATCAAATGCTTTCTGTGCATCTAGGAAGACCAATGCTATTTTCTTCTCTGGATGTGCTTTCTCTTTATTCCAATGTGTTTAAAATTATTCTCATATTATCTTTAATTTGTCTTTTAGGTAAAAATCCATTTTGATCTGAATGGATAAATTGACTTAGGAATCTTTTTAATCTTTCTGTATTTATTGAAGCAAATATTTTATAATCAGCATTCAATTGTGAAATCAGTCTATAATTTTTTTATCTGTTGCAAATTCTGAGTCTTCTTTTGGTATGAGAGCAAAGTTTGGTACTTTTGCTTCTGATAATAGTTCATTAAATACATCCAACATTGAGGTACTTAGTGTATTTTGTAAGTCTTTGTATAGTTTTGCTGGTAGTCCATCTGAGCCTGGTGAGTTACCACACTTTTGGCTCTTAATTGCTTCTGTTAATTCCATCATGGTTATACGTTCATCTAACATTGTTTTGACTGCTTCAGGGATTTTAGGCAAATCTGCTTTTTCTAGATATTGTCTTATTTTATCTTCTGGAGTTACCTCCTGATCATATAGTTTCCCATAGTAATTTTGAATCATTTTCTTTTTATCCTCATTTTGATAATGAAGAACTCCTTCTTCATCCATTAATTGATATATCAATTTCTTTTCTTTCTCCTTTTTCAATTTATATGCCAACTATCTTCCTGGTTTATTTGCATTTTCAAAGAAATTTTTGTTTAGCGCTTTTTTGTATGCTAATTCTTCTTTATCTATTAAATTCAGCCTATGTTTTGTTAATTCCATTTGGTTTTTTTTATATTTGTGGTTCTTTCTGTAGTTCTATCTCTATCTCTAATATACTTCTTCTAGTATCTTTTATTTTTGCCTTTCCTTTTCATTTTTCTTTCCCATGTATGTCCTCTAATATATGCCTTAGCTGTATCCCAGACATTTTGTAGTGAAGTTTCTTCTTTTCTGTACTCTTTTTAAAAAGTCCATTTCTCTTTCCATAAGTTGGATAAATTCCTTTTCTTTTAACACTGATTGGTTCAAAGTCCATCTTAGTTTCCCCTTTTGTCCCTTCCATATAACTTTTATTGGGTTATGATTCACCCATTATTTATTTCTATATTTCTTTCCTGTACATTAGATTTTAATTCTTCTGACATCCATATCATGTTTATCCTGGACCAAGACATATGCCTATTTGAGTAAAATGAGTATTAGTTTTCATTAGAATGAATCTCTTGCCATACATCTTCGATACCAACTTCTTCTGCCATTACGAAAAAGCTTTTGTAAGTGTTCTGTTTACTCTTCTAGTTTTATAATCTTGTTCTGCATCTACAATTGCTTTAATATCTCCTACTACACATATATTTTCATAGTCCAACTCTATTATTTTCTTATGGAGTTTAACATAAAAATCCTCTTGATTGTTATTTGGTGCATATATTGGAACCAAAAGTATCTGTTATCCATTGGTATCTACACCATCAGGATCCTCCCTTCCTCATCTGCAAAAATTTGCTTAATGTTTATTGTCCCTTTTACATAAAGAGCTTTTCCCCTCTTCTTTTGTTGTGGTAAGGAAGTATATAACTTCCCAATTTTAGGGTATTCCAGTAATTTATTGTGTTGTTTTTTAATATGAACTTCTTGTAAGCAGATTATATCTAATTTTAATTTTTCTAATTTACTAAAAACCCCTTTCCTTTTTATTGCTGAATTCAATCCGTTTATGCTAATTGATATTAATTTTACTTCTTCCATTTCACTTATAAGTTTTCACTTATAGATTGGTTTTGTTGTTCTAGTCCTGTTATCTCTCTCAGTTCTTTGAGTTTATCTTTTCATTGTTGTACATTTCTCTCTCTTGTAACTTCCTCTTGTTTTCTGTCCTCTCATATCTTTCTTTCCTCTCTTTTCTCTCTTATTCTCAATTCCTCTTGTGATCTGAAATAATGTTTGTAAAATTGTTCTGCTTTTAAAATGGAATCTAATCTATGTCTTTTCTCTATCCAGGTCACCAGTATTCCCTCTGGTATCAGGCATCTGAAGTTCACTTCATTATTAATTAGTTGCTTTGTTAGGAATTGATATTCCCTCTTATTTCTCTGACTCTTCTAGGGATCTGCTTTAGAACTACTATCTCTTTTCCTTTAAATTTTAAAGGGTTGTCTCTCACTCATTGTAAAATCTCTGTTTTCATTGCTTTTTAATGAATCTTACATGTACATCTCTAGGAAGCCTATTTTTTTGTCACATATCTAGTATAAATTCTAAATGTTTTGTCAATTTCAGCAAGTGCCTTTTCTTTGGTCACCTCTAGAGCCTTCACCAACAACTAAGCTAGTATCTCTCGTCTAGTAGGTACGCTCCCTTTTCTTCCTCCAGATTCAGGAATCACAAGTAATAATCAGCACAGTCCATCTTGAGAGCTATTATCATTCTTTCTTTATTTTTATCTACAAATGTAAGTCTATAGTCAACTTCTTCCACCCTCTTTTCTGTTTGTTCAGCTTTCTCTTCTACTTTCTGTATGTGTTGATCACACTTCGCCATCATTTGTTGAAAATTCTCTATTTTCTCCCTACTTTCCCCATTCTTTCTTTAAAATCCTCATGGAGGGCTTGTATCATAACGTTCAATTCTGCCTACATAGATTCATTTTCTCTTGTTGTAATAAAGCATCCAGTGACCTCTGACCTGATGGGCTGGATGTTGCTGATGATGACACTGAAGATATTTCTGATGGAGCATTCCTCATTTTAAAATCTTGAAAGAATGCTTTGATGGAGACAGGCTGGCCTTTCCCAAGTTCCTTTCATATTTTCCTCCTGACTGTTATAATTATGAGGGATCCTGGGTGCTCTCTGAGCTTGGTTGTTTTGTTGTAGATGCTTCATTACCCAAACTAGTTTGGATAATGAAACATTTGCAAGAAAACAACTATGCTTAGAGAGCACCAAGGACCCTTCATTTCAACCCCAAGCTACAAATATTCTCCAGTATTCTTTTTGCTGTCATTGGGCCAGTAATGTACTGAGCAGCTCTGAAATCATATTGTCTCACTAATCCAAATAAATTCCAAGCACATTTGAAAGTTGGGGGGAAATTACTTAAATCCTCAGAAAGTAATTATTTGTTCCTGAGAGAATACTGTCTCTTAATATATGAGTCCGTGTGTGGGGGTGTATGTGTGTGTGTATTCATTTCTTTGGTGGACCCATGGCAGAATTTAATATCCCCCCTCACCTAAATTATACATTGAAAATAATATGTACACTGGGCTGATACCAAGGGGGTAAATGTTTCAGTAATTATGCGGCATTAATAGTGTCAATAGTAATCTATTCAGGAAAACAATATGACAACAAGCACATTAAATAGCATTGTGACCTATTCACACAGTGACACATAGTGTCACATAGTGACACCATGCTGAATTGTGGTCAGTGTCTGGTTTATGTGTCAATTTAGTAATTACATTTCTCCACATCAATAAAAAAAACATGGTATTTTGACCTTTCTTTTTCTTCTAAAGCCTGCTTTCCACAATCCCCTCTGATCTGATACCTTAATCACCAACTGAGGCATCTTCAAATTGGCCAATTCACATTGCATCTCCACTAGTCTCACATCCACTGTGGTATTTTCAGTCAATCAGGCATCCTGCAACCAAAGATTAGAAAGGGTGACTTTTAGTCCAGAGGTATTTCACAAGAAGTGTACTTCACTCCTGTATCCACAATAGAATCCCTTATGCCACCAGGCTTGAAATTCTAGGCTTGGACAATCTGGAATTGTGCCACTTGTGGTCTGATCTAAGCATAGTGCACAAAATTGTCTGCTACAACATCTTACTGGTCACTGACTTCTTCAGCTTCAACGACAATAACACACAGGCAAACAATCAATATAAACTCAAGGTAAACCACTCCAAACTCAATTGCAGAAAATATGACTTCAGCAACAGAGTGGTCAATGCCTGGAATGCTCTATCTAACTCCATTGTTACAGCCTCAAACCCTCACAGCTTCAACCTCAAACTGTATACCATGGACCTCACCCCATTCCTAAGAGGTCCATAAAGGGGGCATGCATAAGCGCACCAGCATTCTTACCATCCCTATCTTACTGTCCCCATTTACCTGTATTTACTTACTTTGTCCATGTTTATGTTTATACCCATGCCTGCTATCTTGTACATGTTTGACAAATGAAATTGTAAAAGAGCATTTCAGTAAAGGGTCTTTAATTCACTGCTTTGTAATTTTGAAAATACTGAAGGATAGGTCTTGGAATCTTGTGACAGGCTGTGATGTCCAACCTTGAAATCTGAACAAGCTGTTATGCAAAGAAATGAGCAACATTCACAAAAAAGCACTTCCTTCCAGCTATATTATCCACACCTCTTTTGCATAAAGCTGATGGGAAAGTCACAAGCTGTTTGAAAAAAAAAATTAACCTCTGTTCCATCCCCACAGTTTGCTTAACAAATAAATATTTTTTTTTGCAAAATCAAAGAAAGGGAAAGAATTGCCAGCTGGTTTCTAGGATGCAGGCATTCCACAGAGCAAGAGTTGTCTAGGCCGTGAAGGCTCTGGTTAAAAGCATAGTGAGAAAACTCTGATTTAAACCAGCTCGGGGAGAAAAAAATCAATTGTTTGGAGAAAGCTCAGGAATAACTAATAAATAAAGTATCTATGTCTAAACTTTGATCTTCTGATTATATCAATCTTGAATAAAATCTTTTAAGTTCACACTTTTAGCTCTTGGAGAATACAGAGAATAAGCCATACAAGTGGGATTAAGATATACTAATGCTGTAGTACATCCTTAACTAACTGATTTTACATTTTTTAGTTTCTGTGGTTAGGGTGCTGACAAGCCACTCTTGTCTTTTTTCCACAACAAAATTAAAATCTATGAACTGAGTTTTATTCTATTCCACTCCCTAACTCCATTTTTTTTTTTAAAAAATAGCACAGTGGAATTCTTGAAAGAAATTATGCAAAGGAGGGTTAGAGTCTATACAAGACCATTGGAATGAGAAGCAAACAACAGAAAGATCCAACCTGAAAAAGAGCCAATTTTAGCTGGTAGGTAGTGTGGAAAAAAAAGAAAATCCACGAATTATTCATTTTCCTTGGTGCTTCCCTATGGGAGAGGCAGCTTGATAACTTCTTTATTTTAAACCCTGCCCCCCTTTTCCCAGTCATATGATTTAGACAGAAGCTATTTTTATGCACTTGAAAATATTTCATAAACCATATTCTTCATACTTTTCCTAACTTATCTGATTGTTATTCCAAATTTTGTGGTTACTGATGTTCATCTTGGGTTGTTTAGAGCAGGAACAACACTTAGTTGTTTTAGATAAGGAAGACTTTTAAAAATGTTCTTTGTACTGCGTCCAGGATCTCCTGAGCATAATAATGGTTTTGGACCAATAAAGATGTAGTTGTTCTGGAGAATCTTAAAGATATATTAGCTAAGATCACTTAGCATGCCTGACCAAATCAAGACTGTCATTTGCATACTGCCTAATAACTAAACTTTGTGACAAATTGCCTGTGTATGCACATTGATTTCTAGGAGTTTGTTGACTGGAAAAAGCATGATGAAAAACAATTGTGGTTTTGTAGTTTGTGAATTTGGAAAGTTCATATGTAAATGCTGCCAACATTATTCTCTCCTCTATATTTAGTCCCTAGTGCATCTGATATATATATTGTTTAAAGATAGAAGAAAATTTCATTCATTTAATGTCTTAAAAAAATAAGAACTTACTATAAAGTTTACATTTCCTTTTAAATGCAATGGAAGACAATTGAGATTTGAACAATTTGAATGTGTAAGCAAAGAAAATTGGAGCTGAGTAACTTCAGCTTTATCTAGAGATGACTTTCTCAGTGACCTCCTTCTCTTTCAATGTCTTCCCTTTTCTTTGTGAATTTGCTTTACATTGTGATTCTCCTTTTCTTAGGACCAAACCATCTTGACATTCTTTCTTACCCATACTTTTTTTGCATTCAGTCCATACTTATTCAGCATTCATTTTTGCCCTATCTTCTATTTTACCCTCTACCTTTACATCTTAAATTCCCCATTCCAATTAAATTCAACCTACTTCTAACTTACAGTCATGCATTTCCCAAGATGAAGAGCAACAATCAAGTCCAGCAGTTCTCAATCTCAGCAACTTTGGACTTCAGCTCCCAGAATCCCCACAATGAGCATGCTCACTGGGGGAATTCTGCAAGTTGAAGACTACACATCCTAAAGTTGCTGAGATTGGGGGAAAAAACTGATGTTGACTTTGTACCCCTTGCCTGGCACAATATTGCACTGCCTTTTCCTCATTGTTGTGTCTCACATCATTTTGATTAGAAACAGTTTTCCTGGGCATTAGTTTTCCTGGGCATTAATCATTTCCATTTCTTAGCCATGGGCACCAATAGTGTCCAAAGACATTTCCATGGTCATGTGGCCAACATGGCTATATGCCAAAGACACATGGAATGCTGTTCCCTTCCCATCAAAGTGGTACCTATTTATCTACTCTTTGCATGCTTTTGAACTGCTACCAGCAAGTTTGCAGCAGCTGGGGCTAGTAACAGGAGCTCACCATCGCATGATACTTGGGTCTCAAACCTGGGCCTATCAGCTTTCCAGCAGAGAAACTCAGCATCTTTAACCACTAAACCATTGCATCATTCACCCTGTAATGCTTACATTAATTCTCAATACTTTTCCTATTGTACGGGAAGAAAATAATAACCCCAAACCAGCATTCTCCCTATTACTTTTACTGTATTCATACTCCTTAAAAGAGTCATACAGCCATTCAGTACAAACTACACCTATATTTTACTAGCTCTCTCTATATTTTTCAACATACTCACAACATTTATGACTTACTCTAAAAAAAATTAAATGGGCACCTACATTTATAACGTTCATTTCAACTCTACTCAGACACATATAAACCTTTAAAATGTCCCTTCCGGCATTCCCTCAACTCAATGTCATCTCAAATACTATTACCTTTAATTTCATTTACTCTTCTGGAGCATTTCCCTTCTCCCTCTTCCAAAATATTTTATTTCCATCAAAATCATTCTGCATTCAAAATTTTCTCTGCCTCTTTTGCTGTTAACTACTCCTCTTTAGCTACATTTTTTTTTATTTTTTTTTTTCCACTCACCAAAATGGCAGCCGGCGTTTGCTGAGCTCCGCGGGGGGCCAGCCCTTTTGGCACTCGGAGAGGGCCGTGAGGGGGTTTTTTGTTCAATCTTTCCCCCCACGGCCACTGTCAAGTCTCCAACCGCCTGCAGGCGCCCAGAGACCCGCGCGGCTGCCCGCAGACCCAGGGACGGGAGCCGCGCGTTCGGAGCTCGGCGGGGCGGCGCGGAGGCTTCGGAGGCGGCGGGGAAGCTTCGGAGGCCTCGGAGCAGCGCGGAGGCCTCGGGGACGGCGCGGAGGCTTCGGAGGCCTCGGAGCGGCTCTGCCTGGGCCGCTGCAGTTCT
>JANHFR010708201.1:0-10353 GCA_032468015.1 Mimophis mahfalensis | reverse complement strand
TTGGGATTGTTGCTGATAATCCTACTACTTCAAGTATATTAGGACACTCACCTTGGAACACTTTTTGCTGAGCAGCGATTAAGAAAAGCTGGCAAAAATACAGGTTTTAAAAAGAACAGCGAGAGGAAATCTAATTTTCTTCTGTCGTAATATTTATTCCACATTGCAAATATATATATTTACGTGCGCAAAGAGAGAGACCACAATGCCTTTCCTTCTTCCCAGATGCAGTTATGATTGTTATGGGTATGCAAGAATAACTTTGGGAGGCAGGAAGTGGACCCACAGTTTAGCCCTAGGGGACAGTCTGATAAGAGGCAGTTTATTCTGCAGGTAGGCGAGGGAAAAGTGGGGGAAGCATTTAGGAGGGGAGCCTCGTTAGTTTTCCACAGATTAAAAACAGAGAAGGGGAGAAATTGCAGAGACTTGCACGATTCCACTAGTGCAATTTTACAATAAAGTGGGATTAGTTCATCTGGGTGTTCTTGTCTGAACTATCTCACAAGGCTGACACAATAACCTTAAAGATTCAATTTCACTGTGTTCTTACTTAATTTCTGCTTGGGTAATTTGCAGGGAAGAAACTACATGTAGTCCTTAGGTTATTATAAGGAGCCCTCAGAGTTTGCAACAAATGAAATTGAATCCAATACATGTAAAGATCTTGATTAATATATAATCATTTATAACAGAGTCTTTTGAATAAACGGTATATTACATCTCTGGAGATATACTTTTATCATGAGGATATTTGACATTTAGCAAATGACTAAATTCCACATGAAATAACATATGATGTGACAAGAATATGTGTATACATTTTGATACTTGGATCTGTATTAGTAATTTTTGTTCCATAAAACATTAATTTAAACTTCATTAAGCCATGACTGCATTTTACCCACACTAGATAGATCCTCAGTGTTGCCCAAATGTGATATGCTGAACTAAACGTCTAGTGTTGGCTAGAAGTACGGTAGTAAGAATTGTAATCAATATCTCTGGAAGGAAGTTTGGGGAAGTTTTTTCAAAGTAAATCAGAATAAACTATAGTTTGCTTAATAATGACGTAGCAGAACAGCTGATTACAAATAGAGTAAAACACTGAAGGTTCCAAAACCTCCTGTTTAGAAGCCCTATTGGCATTCAACCCTGGCATTGCCTCCTGTTGCTGGGTAACAGCGTAGTACCGTAATTTCTGAGACCACCATCTATTTTTTATAGAATGCCTCACCTGGCATCCAAAGTGGAACCACAGTGATAAGCCTGACCATATCGTTTTTCTGGAAATTAAAAGATTTTAAAAACGCCAACAACAATATTGCCACTTTCTGTCCAATTAGCATAAAAGCATTTCCCGAGAGCATCCAGTCATTCTTCCTGAGGGATAGCCCAACCTCCCAAAAGAGAAATGAAATTGAATTATGAATAAACTTATGAAGGAATGAATGTGTACTGGGAATGCCGAACTCCCAACCTTTTGCAAGGGAAGTGCATCTCCACTGTACATGAATTACTGAATAAATCACAATAATTGGTTCGCATATCACTCATATTTTTGCTTTATGAATTGTGTTGCTCAGTTTCATAATAAGCCAAGACTGAACAAGCCACATTACAGCATCATACCATACTAGATGTACTTTATCTGCAGGTCATGCCACTAAAGAGAAGATGAGAAATGGGCCATAATTTTATGGCCTTTCTATAGCTTTAGGAAAGAGAGATAGTTTGGTCTAGTAAATAAAGCACCAGATTAGAAAGTAGATTGTGAGTTCTAGTTCCACTGTAGGCATGAAAGCCAGCTGGGTGATTTAGGGCCAATCATTATCTTTTAGAGTTAGACCAAGTTGTCAAATCTGAGTGACAAAGTAGTTACAGTAGTTAATTTCTATTGCAACCAATGGATTAACAGTTGGTTAATGCAACAAAAGTGGACTCTGCACCTGCAGGGAAAATGCTAGAAAGAAAACGAAAGAGATTTTTTAAAAATAAAAGCTTTAGGGAAAAAAGTGCTCATTAAAATTTGAAGGTTATCCTTCCTCTTTAATAAGCCTCTGCAGTCTGCTGCGGATTTAATATCAGATTGGTAGCAAATAAGCCTGTCGCCAGATAGTGATCTCCATTATAATTTCATCAAGATAAATATCACAATCGGATTATAAAATGTGGATAATCCCATAAGACTTTTTGGGTAAGGTTTTTGTAAAAAAAAAATAAATGGCAATGCCTGTGTAACTATGAAATTGTAACAGTATCTGAGGTTTTTTAAATGTTGCCCACCAGGAGGGATATATCAATTTACTAAAATATGTTTTCTTAAATATTTGTCATATGTGTTATAATGCCTTCGCTATGGGTTACATTTCATGCATCTCCTAGAAATTGTAGTTTCGTGTGTCTGGAGTCCATATTACTTTCTATACTTACAGTATTATGGTTTTTAATGCCTTCTAATGGATTAGATTAGCAGAGGAGATACACTACTTGATAATACTGGACTCTTCTCTGGAATTCCTTAAGAAAACAGGCCAGGCCTACCTTCAGTAATTTAGAGCAGTGTTTTAATAGGAACATGTTTTCAGAGTTTCTGTGCAACCTTCTTAATATCTTTCACCTACAGTTATCCGTTATTTATTCAGCAAAACTGCATGGTATTGTGCAGTTTAAATTTATTGTTTTGCTTGTATATGTTTTAAAAATTTTATATGCTGCCAATGGCAGTGCTTCTATTTGTGAAATAAATCAAATTACTGGGAGGCAATCAAAAAATTTTCCAGAAAAAAGGTAGTTCATTTTCAGTTCAGTACTGTACAGAATTGGATGATAAATATTCTTGGGAAAATCTAACTTACTTCTCAGGAAATCTTGCAGAAAACATTTTATAAGGTTTGAGAATATATATTTACCATTTGGATAACACCAAAGTGTCAAATTATATAAAACCTATCTTCAATAAATATGGAAAAAAGACACTAAGAAGGTGTCCATAAAATAAACTATTTGTGGGGTTCAGTTTTACGTGAATGGGGTTACACTAAGATTTTTAGACTGAAAAATGAACTCTTGTGATTTTTGTGTGTGGGTGTCCTTTTCTATTATAAGTAGTCCTCGACTTAACTAGCAAAATGTAAAATGGGGGCAAAACTCACTTAACAATTGTCTTGCTTAGCAACAGAAATTTTGGGTTCAGTTTTGGGTGTAAGTTGAGCATTACCTGTACAAGGAAGGAAAACTTGTGACCTCAAACATTGCTGAATTACAACTCCTATTATCTAAAATAATGATTATAATGACATAGCCAGGGGTTATAGTTCAACAGCTGCTAAAAGATGACAGGTTCTCATTCCTTAGTCTATAATATCTCTATGCATTTATAATAAGCAACCACTGCTGGTATTACTTAAGATCGGATTCCTTGTTTATTTCTGTAACTATTAATTAATATGTTTGGAAGAGTTAGTGGTAAAAGGAAACCAGGCCACCAAACAACATGGTCGCAAGGGGTCACGATGAGTCGGACTCGACTTCCCAACTAACAACAACAATTAATTAAATTGGACAGCTACCATAGTGTGGTGGATAAAGATCCAGTTAAAGATTTGGTCTAGGAGCAGGGAGAGTCAGGTTTTAATCCTCCCTTAGGCTACAAGTTGAAGCCTACAAGACGACCTTCTGTCAATCACAGCCTCTCAGCCCTAATCAGTGTGAGGCTCCTGTAATAAGGCTGCTAATTGATAAAATAGCTCATTGCATCATGTATTAACAGGGCTAATAACAATAAGAACTAGGCAACTGCAGGGTAGAAACAAGCAGATCCTGCAAACCTGTAGGATATAAGCTAAGATCAACATCTATTTATGCCAATTTAAGAGAATTTAAACTTTTCTGAATGTAGAAATGCATACACACACATACACACATACATCTCATTTGTCTTCAGATTTCTGGTAGAATTAATGTAAGTACAGTAAAGGTTTTTTTTTTTAGGGAATTTGATTTATTGTCTTGTCTTTAAACATGAGAAAAGTAAAACTGTTCATGAAATGGGTGACTTTAATTTGGAAAAATAAAAATAACCTTTGAGAGAGGGAATAAGATGCTTGATATTGCAGTTTAGTACATACTCTGTAAAACAGATCCAAAACCACGGTCTAACTATTTGTGAGTCAGTGGTACTCATTACTAGATCTGCTCCAAAATTAGAAGCGGATTCTTTATCAGCCAGCCAAAGCTTTTTAGTGGCTTTCAGAGGCCACCAGTTATCTGGCATAGACATGGAAGCATTAAATATCCATGTATTTATGGTAAGCAGTCACTATTGGCATACCGTTACTGTTTAAAATCTTATTAAGCTTCTTGTCTGAAACATAGATTAACTAGTGCCCTCAGCTGGTTTTGGCTATAATCTTTATAACCTCTTGCTTTATTCGATTTAAATTTGGACTCCTCCACTGAGCAGGTGTTGGATTTGATGACTTCAGTAGTCCTTCCCAACTGTGATTCTGAACCTTCAGCCATCTTGGTTTGAGCTGTTGGGAATTGTATTTACAGTATTTCCTTCCATCGTTTCTGCTCATCTCATAAGATTCAGCAGAGTGGGCTAACTTCATATCTCATCTCTCGAGCCATGCCGTTTGATGGAGCTTTCTTTGTCATCAAAATCACAAAGCTGCGCCTCATTTGCTTTGGCCATGTCATGGGGTGGAATTCACTGGAGAAAGCAATTATGTTTGGAAGAGTTAGCGGTAAAAGGAAACCAGGCCACCAAACAAAATGGTAGCTGGACACCATCAAAGCTGATACCAACCAAAACATAGAAAAAACTCAAAGAAGTAGTGCAAGTTTGGAAGATACAAAAAGACCTATCACAGCTCCCAGGCATAGTATTTTTTTCCTGGAAGTTTGAACAGCCCTGAGAGTTGCAATCCTTTAAACAGGCTCTGAAGACTTGACTTTTCCTCCAGGCCCTGGGGTCTGGAGAACATGCCTACCTAGAGTGAACTATGTTGGGCTTATTTGTGGTGCAATCTGTTCTCCCTATTATGACAAGTTTCAATTTTTTTTATTATGATTTTTTTTTATAACATGAAAAGCATTCTTTCTTTTACAAAGTATTGTTTTTACGAGTTGGGAGATCTTAAATGCAGGTAATCCTTGAGTTACGACAGTCCACTTAGCGACCATTTAAAAAAACCCTCCCCGTACTTATGACATAATCCTGAAGTTACGAATGTTATAGCACCACAGCAGTCATGCACACTTACGAAGGGCCGCAGAGGCACTGCCACATTCGTCCTGTTTATTCTCCCCTCCCCCTCCACCCGCTGAGTCTCCACAGGAACGGAGCCTGGTGACAATCTAGTGACAATCACCTTCTGACAATCTAGTGAGGCCGTTGGTTTCTTTGCCTGCTTTGGTGCCTTCCTGGTGAACAGAGGCCTAAACTAGTACGAGATCAGTAGCACATGATCTTGCACTATAGTACTTTAGGTCTCTGTTCGCTGCGAACCGAGGCCTGCATCAGATCCAGTTGAAGAGCACTTGCAAGCCAACGAGACTTTGGGGGCAATGATACTGCATTGCTTCAAGCCTCCCATAGACTTGTAAATGCTTTTTAAAATTATTTATTTATTCTCATTTATATCCCGCCCTTCTCCGAAGACTCAGGGCGGCTTACAGTCCTGAGTCTTCGGACTGTAACAGCCCTCATTCCATTCATATGCCTGCTCATTAGGGCTCTCGCCCCTAATTTTTGCGCTGAGACTGCAAGCAGGCAAAAAACAAAAACAAAAACCCAGCAGAGAGGCTGGACAGGAGACAGCTTGCTAGATCTTGCTAGGTGGGTAAGGCGGGATGAGGAAGGAACAATTGTGGGGACACCAGAGGGGGGAGCATGAGGTATCTCAGTGGGTCTGAAGCAGATGGCCTGTTCTATCCCCCCCCCCATGGGCCTCCCTACCCTGAGATACCTCATATTCACTTAACGACCCACACATTTACTTCGAGCAGTGGTTCTCAACCTTCCTAATGCCGTGATCCTTTAATACAGTTCCTCAAATTGTGGTGACCCCCAACCATAAAATTATTTTCATATACACCTGTATTTGTATTGAAATATGTGTTTTCCAATGGTCTTAGGCGACCCCTGTGAAAGGGTTGTTCGGCCCCCAAAGGGGTCCCGACCCACAGGTTGAGAACCAGTGACTTAGAGAATGCATGGGCGAAAGCAGGGAGTGATTATGTTTTATGTGGCTCACTCCAACAAATCCTCAGGTTACGAATGTAATTGGCAGGCTCCGTTAAATTAGTAACCTGAGGACTACCTGTATTTAAAATTGGCCTGGCACCTTTCAAAACCAGCTTGCCAAAGGCTGGCTTAGAACACGTGTGAAAATATTCCAATAAGAAATGGAAAGACAATACATATATACATATATAACATATAACAAAGCATAGCCATTCAAATAAGAATCCTAAAATTATGTAACCGCAAAAACAACCACCTGCCAAATATATTGAAAGACAACCCACCAAGTAATCCCTGGAAAAACAAACCTCCAGAAAAAATAATAAAGTTCATACTGTACTAGGTGTACTTCCCTGCACGGTTCCAGGATTGAGAGGTGTGTCTCCAAGGTTCACTGCTGTGGACCCCTAGAGCAAAACCTCTAAGAAAGGATCTTTTGGTATATTATGTAGGAACATATGAGAAGAAGCCTTGAGTGTGTGAAGGACTGATGAATTGGGTCAAGAAATAAACTAGAACCAATGAAAACAATGTCCATTCATGTCAGTCCTCTTAGTCTGGTAAGAATTAGACTTTTGCAAGATATCTTTGAAGTTACACATCCATGAGGTTGCTCAGATCGGGCAACAGGTGCCACACGGGCCTAAGTCTGTTTTTATTAAGAGGGGCTGTAGTAACAGAATCTTACAAGTTTTCTTTTATGATGTACTTCTCGTCCTTCCTCTACATGTCCTGTGAATTAGGGGAGTATCTAGGTGAGACATTTTCACAACCTTCCCCAACCCCCAGGTTTAAGCAACATTTATCTACTCTTATCCTTGGTAACCTCTCTGTCAGAGTCATCCTCGACTTTCTACATTCACATAGAGCACACTGAATTGATCTAAAGAAGAAATTACTATAGATTAGAGAGGGATGTGGAACTGTCTCCAGAAGTGGTGCCCCCAACTTCCATCTGCTGGAGGCAATGCTTTATTGAAGTTAAACAATTCATGAGATCTAAAAAGACCAATACGGATACATTCTTCCCAGTGATTTCCCAATGACGATCATGTAACAGAATGACACATGCAGTCCCTGCCAGTCAACCTGTCTGGAAAGGATCCAGATAATCTGTTTCTTCCAGGATCCTCTGAATTTGAACCACCCCCCTTTTCTTGTTGTCATGGGAACATGACAATAACCAGGACAATAACCTTTCTCAGATGTTGGAAATTGGATTAAAGTTATCAAGGACATATGGGTCCGGGGAAGGCATCTTTAGATTATGTACTACTACTGTCTCTTCAAGACAGTGAGCAACATGCCTTCCCTCAAAAGATGTGTTAATTATCTCCCAAATCAGCCACAGAAACCTGCCTGGAATCAGTCAGTCAGTCAGTCAGTCAATCAATCAATCAATCAATCAATCAATCAATCAATCAATCTTACAGATCATAGCATTACAGAGTCCATTTTCTCCGATTTATGGGCTCCAAAGCATCCCAGATAATTTTAGAAGACATCAGTATAGCCTCTGCCCCTTTAGTATCCAAACCAAACTGAATACAAGCAAATTAATTTTTTTTTAAAAACCCACAATTTCATTTGATGTAAACGTTGACGCAATGACTTGCCCATTTCTCCCACAAACCCAGGGTGTGGGTTTCATGACAAGACTATTGGTTGACAGTCTATGGATGAAATAAGGAAGAAAAAGAATCTTTTTCTGCACTGTGTAGCTCTTGGGCTTTTATCAATGCTTAATCATGCCCCTTTGTGATTTTATACCAACATCATTCTAAATATATTGAATCACTTATTTTCCGTTTGTTCCTCAATCGAGGAGCAGGCTAGGATTGGCAAATGGAGAAAGGCTACTACATCATCATCATCATCATCATCATCATCATCATCATCATCATTATTATTATTATTATTATTATTATTATTATTATTATTATTATTATTTGGACTTTTATGCCGCCTTTCTCCCGAGGGACTCAGGGCGGCTTACAACAATAAAAACACTCAATACAAAAATTAAAAAATGGGGCAATTGTAGCATCTACAGTACTTTGGTTACCTCCACATTTTACAGATTGACCAGGATAGAACTGTCTTACCAGATTGTCAGGGAAAACCCCAAATATTCTCTGAGAACCATCCAGATCTATTAGGCAACTAGGGCAAACCAAAATAATGCCTCCCCACATCCACACAGGTCCTGGGCAACTGAACTGTGATCCACCTTTGGATGAGGAAATGATCTGCCACCAGGTTAAAGTGTTCATCTACCACCCTGCTATGGATGGAGATGGTCTTCTTTGCGTACCAACCTGTGATTAATCAGCCACGCTTAAAACCAATGTCTCCAATTATAAAACACTTAAAACAGTGGTTTAAATGTTTACTTTTTCTTATTGGTGCATTTCGTTAAGTCAAGGAATAATATTTCCCTTTATTTTGCACACTCACGTAATTCTTACTGTTTTTCCTTTTGTTTCATTCTGAATACGTCTCTACTATAATTTGCAGTTGGAGGCCTTGTTGGTAGAAATGCAAGATCCACAATCTGGCATCAAAACGCAAGTTCAGAACGTGCCAGAGGCCAGCATTCCACATGCAGTGGTTGGTAAGTCTGACATACTGGAAAATAGAAGGCAATCTCGAACATTAGGTTTTTATTATGTATTATTATACCCCGTATTCTTCGGTCATTTTATTCCTGCCTTTGATGGTGGAAAACAGTCACAATAGCAGTCCAAGAAGATGGCAACAGAAATTGCCACCCTAACGCAATAGAGCATGCCTGTCAAACTGACAGCCTGCGGGCTGGATACGTCACGCCCAGGCTACACCCATCCCGGCTCCGCAAAGGCAAAAACATCATGATACGTCACAATCCAGCCTGTGACGCAATCAAGTTGGACACTCATGCTGTAGAGGAAAAAATAATAATAAAGACCTGAACATCTGAATGTAAGGAATTTAGATAATCTGCTTCTTCTAGAGAATTTTGCAGCTGACTCTCCACCATCCTCACAGCAACCTTCCTTATAAAAATCTTGACATTATTGTCTGCCATTTGTAGCCTTTCTTTGATTTCCCACTTCTTCCATTATTTTAATAGTCACAGAAAATCCATTAAGGAGGCAAAGTCAGAGTAGCTGGACAATAGTTTTGATTGGTAGTACTAGAAGCTATTCATTTAAAACCAATTTCACCATCTGTTTTAAGGTCTGACAATGCTAGGGAAAACTGTCCTTGCCTTGCTTCCAGAGCTTATTCCAGAGCTTATTCTCAAAGAGTCATAAAATATGATGTCACATGACTGTGACGGCAATTCTAGCACTTCCTAGTTAAGTGAATTTAGCATGACCATTAAGTAAGGACATCGTGTGGTCACCATTTGTGATCTGCAAGCTTCCCAATTGACTTTGCTAGTAGAAACCTGGCCAAGAAGATCAGGTGACTATGAAATGTTGCAACATCATAATTGCAACAGCAGGAACATAAAATTCGAACAGGTTATAAGTACCAATTATTCCATACTGTGCAAGTTTAAAAGGTCACTGAACAAGTGGGTGTTAATCAAGGAGCACCTGCGTGCATATTAAAAATGTACTGTTACTACTCCAAAATAATAATCTCAGTATAAGAATGTAAGATTAACATGGAAGTTAGTATTTTAGGCATAGGATAGAGATAATATTCGGTCTTCCAGGTACTCAGAGTTGATCACAGAAAATTAAATCTGTAATAATTTATATTAAGTAATATAAGATATAATATCTTTTTCTTTAGAGGTACAGCAGAACAATCTAATATAACTGTTTACTTTTCCAGAAGAGCCATCTCTTTTCTTTTAATATATGCAGATTGCCTCCCTTTTGTTTCTTTTGTTGTTGTTATTTTACACTGTCTATTGCTTCTTTCCTCTTCTCTTCTTCTAGCTTTCTATCCCTTTCTTAGTAAGGAAATATCTATTTTTTTTTATTTACAGACCACTAAAGTAACTGTCTGCTAGAGGTGGTATTCAGCCAGTTCTGACAGGTTCCAGAGAACTGGTAACGATAATTTTGACTGGTTCGGAGAACTGGCAAATACCACCTCTGATTGGC
>JANHFR010708076.1:0-10366 GCA_032468015.1 Mimophis mahfalensis | reverse complement strand
CGATGGTCTTAGGCGACCCCTGTGAAAGGGTCATTCAACCCTCAAAGGGGTCCCGACCCACAGGTTGAGAACCACTGCTTTAATTTGTTGGTAAATTTGGCCATCAAATTAGTTAAGCAGAGGTTTATGAGATCCATAATCCTGAGTGTCTTGATCTTTGTGTATTCTATTCAATTAAATCTGGTGTACTGTGAAGTAATGTGGTCATGGATTCTTTGGCTAATTCTGAGATCATGATTTCGTCCTCATTTATCCTGATTGTTTGAAGACACTGTAGTGGAGAGTTAATGGAAGGTTGGCTTCTTCTCATGAGATGCCTAAGCTTTTTTGTTAATTCATTTGCAATGTGGTATGTAGGGATAGAGATACAATTGGACAGAGGGAATGCCAGGTTTGTGTATTTTGGGACATCCGAAGAAGCATGGGAGGATGGGTCCACTGCTTCTCATTTGCCACTGTTCTACTGTGGTAATTTGGTCTTTCTTGGTAAGGTCACCGAGAGTTTTCTTGATGTAGTTGTCCAGTTTTTGTATTCTATTGGTGTTCACAGGGATGTAGGTTTCTTTGTCCTCCAGTATTGGTTTTGCTTTTTGTAGGTATTGTGCTCTGTCCATAATCACCATGGTTCGGTCTGTGTCTGCAGACAGGATGATGATGGTCTGGTCCTTTATTGTATTTCTGAGGGCTGCTTCGTCTTGTGTTGTGAGTTGATTCTGTTCCTGTCTTCTTCTGATGTGTAGAATGAAGCTTTGTCTAATTTTTTCTTGGATCTCTGTGGTGAATTTTAAATGCCCTTTCTAGGCTGCAAAAAATTCTAGGTGACTGGCATCACCTCTATTATAGTTGAGTTCTTTTTGTAGAATCCTGTGATCTACAATTATGTTTCCACATATCCCAGCAGAATAATTATAGATTTACTTTCTGCATGTTGCATTTGATAGGAAAATATAAAGCAATGTGATATATAAATAAATTGAATCATTTATTATTCTTTTCATGTTCAAAAAACTGTTACTGCAACTAAAACAGTTAAATAGTCATTTAGCAAGTCTTCAAGATTTGCATTTTGTATAGAAAACACAACAAAACTTACTAACAGGTATGCCTTGTAATTGTGTTATTTTTTTCTTTTGCCTTCACATGTAGTGTCCCCTGGGGCCCTTAGCCCCAAGAAGCTTATCTACAATGGCAATTACTTACTAAATGACCTATTTCATGAATGAACAAAAAAAGCTCACAATGCACTGTCCTTCAGCATGTCTTTCTTTAAAACCTCGAACTGTTTTTAATGTGCTTCCCTATTGTATTATTCTATGTTTATTATAGGAAATAACAGTTTCACTTCATTTTCATAACTTTTGCATTCTTATGATTTTTAATCAAGGGCAAGGTATCTTGAGTCTTTTTGATTTAGTAGAAATATAAGTATAAAGAATAACAGTATCCCTACAAATACAGGTTGTCCTCAACTTACAGTTCATTTAGTGACCATTCAAAGTTACATTGGCACTGAAAATGTGACATGACCATTTTCCAGAGTAATGACCTTTCCAGCATCCCCATAATCATGTGATCAAAATTTAGATGCTTGGTATCTGGTTCATATTTATGACCATTGCTGTGTCCCAAGGTCATGTGATCACCTTTTGCAATCTTCTGACAAGTACCGTCAATGAGGAAGCCAGATTCCCTTAACAACTAGGTTACTAACTTATCAACTGCAGTGATTTATTTAAAAAATTTGCCAAAAAAAGTTGTAAAATGGGGCAAAATTCACTTAACAAACCTTTCATTTAACAACAGAAATGTTGGGCTCAATTGTGGTCGTAAATTAAGGACTACCTGTACGTCTGCTCCACATACAAGCCTAGTTAAAAAATAGTGGCTGGTAGCTGTAGAAAAAAGAAATAACATTGACAAAGAATATGAGATAAAACCAATGCTGATACAATATGGCTTTAATTCCCAGAATAAATCTAATATTAAGATACGAAATTTTATTTTTGCTAACATCGGTTAAAAAAGTTCCTATAATGACAAAATTGCGTGCATCGGTAGTAGAAGTAAAAATTCTGAAGTTGACTAAATACCCCATTGTATAACATGAAGTTGTTTACCCCATCCTTTTTATTATTTTCTAGTCCTTTTACAAAAGACATGATTTAAACGCGTTCTTTCTTTGTCAGCTAAAAGAATAATCTCACCCGCCCTCGTAATCCCAAGCATCGAGAAACTTAAAAACGAACTTTACAAAACTTACCTAACAACGTTTCCAGGAATTAGAATTGCAAACTTCTTCCTGCAAAAACTTACTTCCGTCGGTGGCCACAGAGGGTGCTCCTCCGAGGACAAACCAGTCGTTCCCGAAGAAAACTACATTACCCAGCGTCCCTCGCGGCTGCACTTCGAACTCGGAAGTGATCCATGGGGCTTGTGTGAGACAGGCTGGTGTTGGAAGTGCAAGTGAGGTCGGTCTTTTCCTTTCCTCGGCTGTGCGAATTTTTTTCGGAGCCTGCGGGGAGAGATTTCATCGCTTGCCCGTTTCACTCCCTGTCTCGAAGCCTAGCCATCCTCGAGCATGAGACTCGCCGCCATCTTCCCCGAGCTCGGCTGTTGCCTCCTCGTTTTTCTGGTGAGCTAAATAGCTAAGAGCGGATATCTGGCTGCCTGTTTCACTGGGGCGGGGGGAGGGAGGGAAGTGTGTGTGGAGGGGCGGCTATAGCAAAATGAACAACGGATTATTTGCGTGGTGGGTGTAAGAGGATACCCATAGCCTGTCATTCTTTGCTCCTTCTTCCCATACATTTCTCCCAGGCGAGAAACCGGTACCGCGGGAACCCAGCCGGGCGGGGTGAGCGCCCTGCTGGTGTGGCTCTGTCTGATAGGCTGCGAACTTTTCGGACCCGGAATCTCAAGCCGGCGACTGGGCGGGGTGCGGATGGGTCCGGGCAAGGGTTGATACAATTGCCCAGCAGGATGTCTGGTTGCCTTAGAAGACGTACAAGATTTGCTTCTTTAAATGCGGCTTTTCCCGGCGAATAAGTGTCAAGAATTCTAGAAGAAAAGATCATCTTCGTGGCGACTTTGCTTTAAAACCTATCAGTACTTAAAACACACACACACACACACACACACACACACACACACACAGGGCAAGTTATTTCTCGAGCGACCTGAGTTTCAGACCACTTTGGTATCCTTTGGATAGAAATGGCCATCCCATGTATGACTCGGGGTTTTCAACTGTGGGATCAAATGATTGTTACATATTATCAGCTGTGTGAAATCTAATAAATATCCAGATGTATAAAAAAGTATTGAACACATATTAGCTGCAGGTTGATAATGATGTGGGATGGATTTTAATATAGCAATAGCATTTGATTTATATACCGCTTATCAGGGCTCTCCTCTCTAAGCGGCTTTTACAGAGTCGGCACATTGCCCCCAACAATCCGGGTCCTCATTTTACCCACCTCAGAAGAATGGAAGTCTGAGTCAACCTTGAGCCTGGTGGGTTTCAAACTGCCTAATTGCAGGCAGCTGGCAGCTAAGTACTATATACAGCTCTTTACACGCTGCATCACCACAGCTCTTAAATTAGCTGTCAATCTAGAGTTCAAAATAGAATTTGCCTCCTACTTTTAGCCATTGCTTTTCTGCCAGAATGTCCTTCAACAAAAAAGTAAAAATTCTAGAAACTGCTGAATATTACATTATGTGTGATCTGCTGATCTAGATAGTTGATCTTTTATAGAAGATTTAAGATGCCCTTCACTTGTATAGGGAAATATCTCACTCTCACTGATGATACGAAAAAACCATCAAGGACTCCATACAATCTCAGTGGTTGGCCATTTAACATCCCTTTCTATTTCATATACAGAAACTATCTTATTACTTACCTCAAATACAAAATATCTTAAGCTAGCTGTATTTGTTTCACTTCTATGCTGACAGCTTATGCACCAGAGACAAATTCCTTATCTAATCACACTTGGCCAATAAAGAATTCTAAATACTTTACAAGGTAATGACATACTTTATTTGTTTAGATTTGTTTAACATTTCAGTAAAATAAAGGGATTTATTCTTAGAATATAAGAATATTTTTAACACAGCTACTTGAAAGATTGTTTCGTATGCATTTGAATTGGTGTTGACTCCTGATAACTGGCTGGACAATCCCTTGCAGTTTTCTTAGCAAAATTTTGGAAATAGATAATGACTGGTCCAAGAATTCCACGTCTTTTAGGGATGATTAAATTTGCACATAAATATTGAATATAACAATTCTACCTTCTAGCGAATTTTGTTATCCAGATAAAGCTATAGATACTTTTGTTGTTGTTGTTCTTGTTCTTTTAAATGAGTGTGAGTGTTGACTCCTGGTGACTGCTTGAACAAATCCTTTCAGTTTGCTTGATAAAATTTCAGAAGTGGTCTGTCATTGCTTGTGTTCCATGACTGAGTGTGTGTGACTGGCCTAAGGTCACCCAGGTGGCTTTGTTCCTATGGTGGGACTAGAGCTTATAACAGTGATGGCAAACCTTTTTGGCACTGAGTGCCAAAAAAGGGGAGGGAGGAGTGGGCGTGGCCACCCACAGGCCACTTCCTGATTGGGCTTGGGAGAGTGCATGCACGCAAAGGGGGAGGGGCATAGCGCACGCTCCCCCGAGCATGCGCGCACTCTCCCAAGCACCCCAAAACACCCCAAAAATGTGAACTTTTTGAGACTTTTTTGGTGTTTGGGGGCTTGGAAGAGCAAGCACAGGTGTGGGGGTGTGCAAGAGGGTATTCCCCTGCCGCCTCGCACGTGCTCTCCCAAGCCCCCCAAATGCTAGAAAAAATGTGAATTTAACTTTACTGTTCACAGGTTTTTTGGCATTTGGGGGGCTTGGGAGAGTGCAGGCGGGCCTGGGCCCTCCCTGCACATGTGCGTGCCCTCCCAAGCCCACAAAACACTGAAAAAACACAAACAGTAAAGTTAAATTCATGGTTTTTTGGGGGGCTTGGGAGGGCACACGCACACGGGGGGAAGAGAGGGGATAGGTTGCGTGCCTGGTGACATGGCTCCGCGTGCCACTTTGGGCGTGTATGCCACAAGTTTGCCATCACAGGCCTATAACCTTCTGGTTTCTAGTCTAGAGCCTTAACTACTGGACAGTGAATTGACTGCTTTTGTTTGATGATTTTAGAAAGGATGATGTAGTTTCATAGTTATTTCATGGATTTTTTTAAACAGATTACACATTTTGAGAAATGCTTTTTCTTATCTTCTGTTATGATCTGCTGCAGAGAACATACCATCTTTCTCTGAAATTGTGTCCCTAATGAAGACAATGAAGCAGACTGAAGTAATCCTTGTAGGTGTGTAAGTCATGGCAAATATATTTAGCCTTCAGTAGCTGGTTATTTTCCTCTACCTGGTATTTCTGCATAAATGCAAATCTAGCTGCTAAAGTTCTTCACCTTGGATAGTCATTAGGGTTAAAGACACATCTTCTCTAACAAGATGGATGATGTTAAATGTTTTAGGGCTAAAAGCCAAATGCACATATTCCTACAATACCATGGAGTGCTCAGAGAAGGTCAGTTTCAGATTCCATAAGCACTCAAATTAGTGTTCCTTGACGGCTGTATTTAATTACCTGTAATTTCCTTAGAAAGAAAACTTTAAGGAAGTTAAAATAGAACCATTCTTACAGGCATTCCATTATCTTAAAACTACTTTGGCCATCCTGTACTTTTCCCAGAAACATTGAGAAACAGAAAAAGAGCAGCACTTGTTGATCCACTATTTAGGATCATAAATCTGGAATGAACTCTTTAGGCCAGGACTGTCAAATTCCTGGTCTGTGGGCCGGATGCGTCACATGGTAGTCATGCCTATGGCCCCGTTTACCAAAGGGGGGAAAAGTCCAGATATGTCATGTGACAACGCTGTGAGCTTGACACTCCTGCTTTAGGCCTTTTAAGTCCAACCTCTTGTACATTGCAGGAATTCAAATGATAAATTGAATTAAATTCAACTTCTACTTTAACATATCCAGTGAAAGAGAGCCTGATCTCCCCGTGGATAATTTGTCTGAATTTGTATGGTTCTTATTGTCCAGTAGTTGTTTCACATTTCTATAGAATCTGTCATCCTACAATTGAATCCAATACTTAGTATCCTACATTCAGATATTTAACAGAATAACAGAATTGGAAGGGAGCTTGTAATTCTTCTAGTCCCACACCCTATTCAAGCAGGAAACTTTTATTTATTTTTATTTTGTTTTGTTCATATTTATATGCCAACTTCCTATACCATTTCAGACAAATGGTTGTCCAATCACTTAAACACTTCCAGTGCTGGAATATTCACAATGACTGAGGAAAGTGTTGCACTGATTAATTATTCTAACTGCTAGGAAATTTCTCCTTAGTTCTTGGTTGGATCTCTTTTTAACTAGTTTCCATCCATTGCTTCTTATCTTGCCTTCTGGTGCTTTGGAGAATAGCTTGACCCCCTCTTCTTTATGGCAGCCCCTCAGAGATTGGAACAGCGCTATCACTTATTGAACTGTTGTAAATTGAGGACCATCTGTAGTAGTATTTACCCCCAGTCTTGAAAGATTAATATTGCTATCATAATGTTTAAATTCCTAGTCCCCCAATCAACTTCATTGCTCTTTTCTAAACCTTATCCAATTTGAATTGTATAATCCACACAATTGGAGACAGTACTTGGTTAGGTGAGAGAGCCAGTTTGATGTAGTGGTTAAGGTATAAGACTAGAAACCAGGAGACCCAGGGAGTTCTAGGTCCACTTTAGGAACTGGATAATCTTGATAATCTTGGGCCATCTACTTTTTCTAGTCTTAGGAAGCATGCAATGGCAAACTACTTCTAAGCACCACCACCACCACCCAAAAAAAATTTGCAAAAAAAGCTGCTTGGACTCTTCCAGGCAGTCTCCAGAAGTCAGTACTAATATATGCATGTGTATACTACATACACTATGATAGTGATGGAGAACCTTTTTGGCACCAAGTGCCAAAAACGGGAGCAAGCGAGTGCACGAGAGCACCTGTGTGCCGGAAACCAAAAGATCACATGATCTTCCAGTTTCTGACACTTCTGCGCATGCATGCAAGACCAACCCGGAAGAGCAACAGGCATCAGCTCTGCGTGCCTGGAGAAATGGCTCTGCATGCCACTTCTGGCATGTGTGCTATTGATTTGCCCCTATGAGGTATCTGGCCAGTGTAGAATAAAGTAGAATAATTACTTTTCATAATTTTGAAACATGTTTCTTATATTTGTCTATCTTGCCCTCTTGTCAAACTTTTGGCTCACATCATTTTGTTTGCAACCAATTATTATTACAAGGTCTTTTTTTTTTTTTTTTACAATACTAGTGCCAGACCAGAAATTCACTATTGCAGTTTTTCCCCTCTAAGTGGGTTCCACATCTCTGAGTAAGGGATTAAAGGGATTCAGCTCCTGTCTCAGGAGCTGCTTTTCCCATTTAACTTGCTACCTTACCAGTGTTCGAATGCATTTACTACAGGAAGTAACTTCTTTTGCCATATGCACATGGACAACATCCAATTCTTTGCTTTCCCCAAACAACAAAAAGCATTTCTAAACTAGCAGAGCAAGAGGATCACAGTGAGTCCCTCTTCCCTCTTCAGTTTCCTTGTTATAGAAATGTGTATGTATACATCTGTGTCCTAAGAAGTCTGATTTCTAATTAGAGTTGTAACGTGTGCATTTCCCATTGAGTTCAGATGGAATTAATAAACAGGGTTGCACTGCTCAACTGCAGTATACTCTATCTGTCTAAAATCTCGTCAGGATGGAAAACTCTTTGAAAAAGCAGGAGGAAGGAAGATGGGTACCTAAGTGACTATTAAAAAGTGCAATATGATTTCAGCATGCTAATCCATTACATTTGTCTATATTATTATGTTGCATAGTAATATATATTATGATAGCATCAGGATCATGGGAAGTTATAGTACTGCTTTATGCTGCCCTAATGGAATATTGTGTCCAGTTCTGGTCACCACCATACAAAAAAGATGTTGTAACCCTGGAAAGTGTCCAGAGAAGAGCAATAAAGATGATAAAGGATCTGGATACTAAATCATGTGATGAGAATGGTTCAGGGAATTTTTCATATGTCAAGCCTATTGAAGTGAAGAATTAGGGATACATTTTAACTGTCTTCCAGTAGTCTCTTACAGAGAGGAGAGGATTGACTCTCCAAAGACCAGAGGGATACAGGATTATCAGCTCTCCTATGAAAAATATTAATTATAAATTTTCTGTATTATTTTTCAACTTCACAGTATAAACGGACATACCTATCATAGATATATGCTCCTCAACATAGACATATTATTTTGATTTTTTTCTAATTAGGACTAATAAGTATATATAGGTAACATAAACAATTCCTTATATTTGAATATTTGTTTTTAACTAACAGGTTCTATGTCTTGAAAAAAAATTGCAAATTCCTGTGCTGTACTGTACTTTTCATTTCATGTTCATTATATGAATGAAGTTTACATTATCTCTACAGATAGTCCTTGACTTTTGATGGGAATTGAGGCTAAAATTTCCGTTGCAAAGTAAGGTGATTATAAAGGGTAGCAACAATGCCTACAGTCCCTGTTGCTATCATTAACTGACTCGCGCTGTCATTAGGCAAGGCAACTTCCTGCTAGTTTCCCACAACCTAAGTCAGTGAGCAAGGGCTGGCAGGAAATTGCAAGTTCCAGGCCTGCAAGCTGGTTGCTGCCAGGTAGAATCATTGAGGTGGGCAGCGTTGAGGGTGAAGGTGCATGACAAGGAGGCTCTGTGTGGGTGATAGGGTTGGGGAAGCCCGAAGGTTATGTGAGGTGAACTATGCAGTTGGGGAAAGTATGAGGGATTGCATAGTAGGTGCTCATGGGATGCTAAGGGATAAGAGGTACTGCAAATGTTGAGAGCACACAGGAAACACCATACAGGTTGGCTGATATTACAGATAATCCTCAATTTACAACCATTCATTTAGTGACTGAAGTTACAGCGGCACTGAAAAAAGTTACTTGTGACAAGTTTCACACGTACAGCTGTTGCAGCATTCCGTATGGTCAAGTGATCAAAGTTCAGACTCTTGATAACTGAGTCATGTTTACAGTGGTTGCGCTTTCCCAGGATCATGTGATCATCTTCCGACAAGCAAAATCAATGGGAAAGCCAGATTCACTTAACAGCCATGTTACTAACTCAACAACTGCAGTGATTCACTTAGCAACTGTAGCAAGAAAGGTCGTAAAATTATGCCAAACTCAATAAATGTCTCATTCAGCAACAGAAATTTTGGGCTCAGTTGTGGTCGTAGTTTGAGAACTACCTGTACAGGATTACAAAAAGCTGAGTTGGAAGTCACGTTGGAGGTATTTTAGTCCAATCCCCTGTTCAAGCAGGGGACCTTATGCAGCTCTGGACAAATGGCTGCCCAGTCTTTTTTTTTAAACCTCCATGGATGGAGCACCACAAGTTTTGGAGGTAAGCCAAAAAATTCCACTGATAGACTAAGAAAAGAAAAAGAGAAGAGAAGAATAGAATACATCAACTAGCAGACAGGAATGGGACCTGGTAGGAGATAAAGAGGGGAAGAAAAAAAATTGTCTTAGATATTTTTGAGGAGTTGTATAAGGATGAAGGGTCTTCTGAGGAGAGAATTAGAAAATATTTAGCATGTATGGATTTACCTAAAGGGACAAAGGTGATTCGGAGTTCTATTTGTCTTGGAATAAATGGTATATATGGATGTTTAGAAGAACGAAGAAATGAATAAAAGCTAGAAATTGTTTTGCAGGTATAAATAGCTAAATGTACAATCTTAGCTGCCTTTGATAGGACAATTTTTGTTAAACTTGGGGAAAATAGTAATATGTACTGCTGAGTTTTGTAAATAGAATATTGGCTATATGTTATATGACTATATTTGTAAATTGGTTTGGGAGACTTTATGTGTGGTTTTGTGTGCTGTATTTTGTATGTTGTTTTGTGCGTCCTTTTTAATAATAAATTTCAGTAAAGACTATTTTTTTTTTTAAAAGGGGGTGGTCAGGACAGGAGTCTGCTTTGTGATTTTGTGAAACCTAGGTCAGAACAGTTCCCCAGGTCAGGAGTGTCAAACTTGCCCAGGGACCAGATCCAGCCCTCACGCTACTTAGATCTGGCCCACAGGGCCACCCTGGAAACAGTGAAGGACCGACCTGCAGTGCCTATGTCAGCGAAAATGGAGCTGAGGAGAGCTGGGTATGGCCTTCCTGAGCGCCGTCTTTCCTGGCAGAGGTTTAAAGGAGGCCATTGC
>JANHFR010707924.1:0-10375 GCA_032468015.1 Mimophis mahfalensis | reverse complement strand
TTCGGGAGAAGGGCGGTATATAAATCTAACAAATAAATAAATAAATAAATAAATAAATAAATAAATAAATAAATAAAATGAGACAATATAGGGAATATTTATTTTGAACCTAGCCATACTAAAGTCATTTTAAAAGCACCCATTCACTATCTCAATGCATCTAATGCCTATCAAGTTATTAATTTACTTTACAAAAGTAGTCTGCCACTCTACTATTAAGAATTATATCTTTTGTTCAAACTTTGCTGCTAATACATTTTTCTTTCAGTTAATATAAAATCTATTAAGGAAGCTACAAATCTGCTTGGAGATTCTATATACTTAATCTTAAATGTTCCTTTAAAATACAAAATTGACAGGACTTTGTTAGTTCTGACATCTTACCTTTAGATCTTGCTATCAAATTTTTCAAGTATTGTTTTAAAAGAATCTGACTTTATAGTTGAGTTTAACGCTGTTTTAATTTTTTTTATTATTATATACAGTAGCTTTGTTTATTTTTAAAACATCTTCTTAGTTATGTCTAGTGTCTCTGGCTAAAAGTAAGGGAAAAATATTTGAATATTTAAATACTATCTGGAAGAAGTGTAATTACGCTGGTCCCCAAAGTATAGTCCACAATATAGTCCACAATAATAGAGCTGCCTTTTGCTGAACTTTGATGACTTTAACCTCACTTAAGAACAAAACATTTATCAACTTAATATATTTATTTCTGTCAGGAGTGTCAAGATACTGAGATCATTTGCTACCCTAAGACTTCTTTCTGCAATATCGTAGCCTGGAGAATGAGCTTGTGTGCTCTGACATACCTATGAAGTAATCAGGTTTTGATTTTGATTTTGATCAGCCCTTAATATTACATCTGAACCTTAATTGCATCTATAATACCAGCTATAATCCATTGGAACATCACAAACTTGCTTCAGAAGGATGGAGGGATGGAAACAAATATACTGTAGCCATATAATAAAACCAAGCCAATGTGTGTCTCTCTCCTTTTCTTGTTCTCAGATTTTCCCAGTAGACTTCCGGTGAAACATGGAATTAAAGAAGGTTCTTAGTCTATAGTTTGCTGAAAGCAAACAGAATACATAGGCATGACTGTGAGTAGATTTCACATTTCCTAACAAAATATGGCCAGGAAAAAAATGAATAGAAATGGTTAAAATTGTGGAATATTGAATTTAAAGCACCTTATTTTGGAATTTCTTTGGGGGCTATACTTAAGAATATCTATATTGTGTGTGTGTGAAGGGATAGGTTTGCTAAAGCATGAATACCTCTAAAGATATTTACAGTAGACATATTTGGTAAATAAGGTGATATACAGGAAGCAGATTGTCTTGTGCAGCACACCTCCTTTACAGATAACCAGAGGTACCTTCTAGAATCACCATTTTGCCAGTAAAATAGGCCTCCAGGTATATCGGGCTACAATTTGCATCAATCCTGGGCAAAATGGCCATAGAGGACACAGAGCAGGACCAGGCTGAGTGCACCTGTTTTTAATCTGGAGATAAAACAATCTGCATCTAGGGAGGGAGGGAGCTTTATTCAAAATACTCTTGCCAGCAATGTAGCTCTCTGATTTAATAAGGCAGGCACAAAAAAAGTAAGCAAACGAAGAAGGAAAGCATGGGATACAGGACAAAAAAAGGGCAAAATTCAGAGTGCCTGAATGCTAGCAACTATTAATATATTCTAACTAGCAATTGGGACTTTATATATTTCTCCCTGCCAGAAGGTTCACAGTCAGATTTAGAAAGATACAGAAGATTAAAGTGATGCATATTAACAGCCCATGGCTGTATATGGCTATTTAAGTTCCACTGAGTTTGATCCCTAGCATATATGTAAGGGACTGTAATTTCAGGCTCAGATAATTCAAGGCGTTATACGGAGAGAGATTTATTTGAGGCTTAATTAAACATGGAATTCAAGAATTGTGTAAACACCCCCTCCCCAATTAAACAAAGCACATCTTATAGTGCCGTATCAATTACAATATATTTGGACTACAATTCTAAAACAATTCAACTTCTGTCTAGAAATCAAACTATGTTGAAAAACTGGCGCTAAGGGAATATGTTAGAGAGATGTCAATTATTGGGTATTTTGAGTTGTGTAATGCGTCACATCTGATGACCTTTATCCCTTAAAGGCTGGGCTGTGAGCCAGGACTTCACTCTGTAAAAACACTTCAGCTCTCTCAACAGTGGTTAGACTTGGGCAAGAGAAATAAAGCCTTTGTCATAGATGCTTTAGCATATTTTATGCCCTCCATTATATCAGTCTATCCAGGACTCACTGGGCAATTTTGCCTGTTAAGAAAGCTGGTGTATACATTTTCTCCATTAAACAAGTAAACATTTAAATAATCTTTAAACAAGATTATACAATTTTGCAAGATTTCACATTGAGTGAACGATACTTAAATGTCCAGATTCTAGTGCTCATTAACAGCCTTGATATTATCACTGTTCATTAATTCAAGATGCATAGTTTTGAAATCCCAATTTCACTTTATTCTTCATCAGTCAGAGTTGTGTCCAATTCTGGACACCACATTTAGACATGTTCAGAGAAAGAGTAATGACAATAATCAACAGACTAGAAACTAAGTCCTAGAAAGTTCTGATAAAAACAGAGAAGATAAGAACATGATAGAATTTTTAGAATCCTGACAAAAATGTCATCTTGAAGGAGGTGAAGACTTTTTCTTTATTACCCCAGAGGACAGGATATGGATTAATGGATGTAAATTACAGGAAGATGAATTCAGAGCAATTCAACAGTGAAAGCTATTATCAGGAAGGTGATGACTTGAGCTCTCATAGAGATTTTAATCTGTACTGAAGAGAAGGGGACTGAATTTAACGTTTTAAAAACTACCTTCCACCTCTATGATTCTCTGTTAGTGGTGAAAATTTCTACACATTAATTTTATTGCCTTAGGTAGAATTAATGATCATAACCCAGTTTGGTTTGGTGCATGGACTTTATGTAGGGTTATATAAGTACTTTTGTTTCGTATTCAAGAGGACATCTCTTATTAACTTCTAGAGCATATTCTTTAAATGAATTTATAAAACAAGTGAAATAGAGAAACTGTAAATTTCTCAAAAGTGAAAAATAATCAATCCTAGAAGGGAGAATAGATGTGTGACATAACTTGGATCATCTAATTGGTGATGGTAGTGATAAGAAAAATTATTCCTTCCAAATATGATCTTTTGAGAAAGTTGTAACTTGTTTAAAAATAAGGCTAGCATTCGATGAAAGGAAAAACATATAACTTGTCTATGGATTGAACTTTCAGTGAAAAACATGTGTGAAAAAAAATTAAGAATCTCTCTCTCCCGATGAAGTACATAGTAGCTTCATATCAAACTGCAGCCTGAATAAGCGAATTTATTAAAACAAAATATATTGGAAAAATAAGAAGACAAATTGCCAAATTATATTCACACAATGGATATCCGAGATGGTTTCTGTTACATTGTTCTTGATATTGTACAGATGTTCATTTCTTGATTCTAAAGAGGTTGCAAACCCTGCCAACGTTTCCAGCCTTCAAACTTTATACTCCTCTTATTGGTTATTTCTGAGCACACAAAGAAAGTCGCCAGGGAATGTGGATGTTTATGCGATTATTGCAGCGACTGGATACCACTTCATGTTTTTCTAAAGTCCTGCTTCCTGAAAAACGTTTGGTGGTTATGATCAACCCATTCAAATGGAACACAAATATAATTTCAGAATGTATCATGTACGAATCTTGAGAAATATGAAATTAACTTTTAATGGCTATAATGTATTCAAACTGTATGTTTCCAACATGCTGCTTAAGATCAACAAAGCTAACATGAGTTCAAAACACTAACTGTGTTTTATGAAAAGAAGGACTAAGGGTGACATAATAGCAGGTTTCCAATATCTCAGCGGTTGCTACGAAGGAGAGGGAGTCAGGTTATTCTCCAAAGCACCTAAAGGCAGAAGAAGCGATGGATGGAAACTAATCAAGGAGAGAAGCAACCTAGAACTATGGAGAAATTTTCTGACAGAATAATTAATCAGTGGAACAACTTGCCTCCAGAAGTTGTGAATGCTCCAACAACAGAAGTTTTTAAGAAGAGATTGGACAACCATTTGTCTGGAATGGTATAGGGTTTCCTGCCTGAGCAGGGGGTTGAAGACCTTCAAGGACCCTTCCAACTCTATTCTTCTGTTATAGTATCTAACTAAAGTCAGGCAGCATTGATGGATTCCAGTGATTCATGATATAAGTTTTCCATTGTCCTGGTGAAATCTTTCACCTTCTTCATCACTGACTGCATCTAGTTTTTTGGGGAAAAAAGCCCAAGTGTGAATGCCAAAATTGCAGTGACATGTTGCACTTCATGGTCTCAAATATTGTAAGTGGTTTGGACACCAGCCGAACATAGTTTGGTGCTCTGTAATTGCCAAGAAAATTCTCAATGACGTCTCTGAATGCTTTTTAGGTGATTTCCTCTGGTCTCACTAACAGATCTTTGAACTGTTTGTGATATGCTATATCTGATCTCTGGACCAACAAAAATGCCTTCCTTAATCTTGGCATCAGTTCTACTTGGAAACATCGCAAATAACAAAACCCTTCACCTTATTCATTGCTTTTACAAAATTTTTCATCACTCTGTTTCATGTAAAGTGGAGGCAAAATTATTTGTGTTGGGTCAAGAAGTGGTTCATGTTCTTTTCTGTTCTGGAACCAAATTCTTTCAGACTGGCCATTTCTTTTTAATGTACGTTGCATGGCTACCGTAGTTGCATATTTAACAACAGTACTAGGTATAGCTGCAGTCCAAGCAGAAGAACCACTATTTTTAGATCTCCACAGATATTTCAGTTATACTTGGTGTACTAGATGTGCTTCAAGAACATTTCCATGTTTTCATATGTTTCTTTCATGTGTGCAGCATAGTCAAAAGATGTTATGTTTACAGCCATTGTATAAAACAGAATATTTCTATAATGATATATGATAGGTTATTTTCATTGATTAATAGCCAAAAACCTATAAAACATATCCCAAAGTGTTCAGGAAGCCAAAGCTCTGTTGTCCAGCATGATTATTATTGTTGCTACCACAGAAAAATTATATTTATAATGTAATACTTGATATGGAACTTACCCATATAAAAATATTCTGGGGAGGCCTCATCAGTTGCTAAATCTCTTATAACATTTCCAAACCGCAGCCATAGCCCAAATGCGATAACAGCTGAACCTGCCAACTAGAAAAGCAAAGCAAAGGTTACGTGCTGAAGGAAGATGGGTGGCAAGCACAGAAAAATCTGCAAACAGTTCCTTGCTTTTCCTGGAAACTCCCCCAGCCATTATTCCAGAGCCTCATCTTCTCCCTACAGTACACAGATGGTGAATGGCATTCACAGGCCAAGACCATGCTTTTGTGCTCACCAGGGTTTATTAATCTTTTTGGTCCAGAGTACTCTTTGAAACTCTGACAAAACTACAGTATATAGTAGATAAAGTATATACTGTATATACAATATACTGTATACAGTAGATAAGCACATTATGGATAAGCTGTGGTAGCACAGTATTGCAGGTTAATTCTGTTGACCCCCCGTAGTACAATTCTCACCAGCCCAAGGTTGACTGAGACCCACATCCTTCTGAGGTTGGTAATATGAGGACTCAGATCATTGGGTGAAATATGCTGACTCTGTAAACCATTTAGAGAAGTCTGTAAAGCACTATGAAGTGGTATATAAGTCTAAGTGCTAGTGCTATAGTTAAGCCAACAGTCAAAATCTTCATATAATTTTCACAATTGTCTTATCTGCAGGAAATCCACAGATTTTTCATTTTTCATAGTATTTTGGTTAAAAAAACGGTGTGTCAATTTATCCATAAGTTGGGCTTACCTATGGGATATAAGCATGTATGGGATATATGGGTATTATAAAAAAATACGGTAAATGGTGTACTTGCAAATAAGCCCATAGATAAGGTAAACCCAATTTTGGAGATGCATTTTGGCACCTAAAATTATTTGAAATTACATAATATATAGGTTAAATTTGTATTATAAAGGAAACCAATTGCACTGTTAAATATTCTTAAAAATGATACGGGAAAGACACAAATCGCAATGGCAAGATGCTGCAACCCTTATAAATGTGAGCCAGCTGCTAAGCATCCATACTGACACCACATGTCTGCAGTCTGGTGCAGTGGTTGTAACTTCAGTGACAGGTTGTAAATAACTGTTTCTCAGGCCATTATAAATTCACATCAAAATTATTAATACATATTACTAAATTAATTGTATGTTCCTTTCAGCTATATAATCTTCCCTGCAGAAGAAACTAATCTAGACTGGATTTGCATTTTTACCCATCAAGTTCTTCTGAAGGATCTGGGACAGGCAAATGTTGTTATCCAGTAATTTTAAAGGTATCAACACAGAATGTAAGCTATTCCAAATAAAGCTGCCTTTTGCAATTGACTGATGGTGATTTTGTCAAGTGGTGCTCCAGATGTTTTGAGATTGCATCAAAGGTGCCTATTACTGTTGATACTATATTTTGTTTCTTCTGCCACAAGTCTATTTCTATTTTCAGGTTTTTATATTTCGTGATTTTCTCTAGTGTTTTCCCCTTCTATTCTGTGCCTCTACCAAACTGTTTCTTGAAGCTAAAGCTATAAATACAAATTTCATTGAGACACAGACGTTGAGTCTGTTTTACACATCCTTTTAAAGTGCCCACTGTACTCACTCTGGCGGTCAGAGCTAATGCCTCTGCTCTTAAGTCTGATAAGCTCGACTAATGAAGAGGAGATTGAAATTTTCTTATTAAATTATCAGCACCCAGGTGTTTTGAAGTTTAATAAAGCTATTGCCTTTATGGATACTCCTTTCTCACTGTCAATAGGGCTAGCTTTGCTTTTTTGTTTTGCTAGGAAAGACCAGGCAATCCTTTGATTATCATAAGGACTTGAGACAGAGAATATGCCTCTTCCAATCAAATGAAATGGGAGGAGAGAGAGAGAGAGAAAAAGAAGGCAATCCTACTTCTCTCATGGCACAGGGTGACTGAACAAGAAACAATGGCTTGTGCTTTTGCAAAGCCAAACAACACACCACTTTGTGCCGCGGTTGGAATCCCAGCTGCAGCTGAGTGACACCAACCTCACAAATCTGTACTTCTATACATTGCAGTAGAGTTATGTCTGACTCCTTTGAGTAAGGACGGCATCACTTGCTGAGGTAGGGATGGGCCTATATCAAGCTTGGAATATGTCCTTTTATTTTTACTGGATTGGTACAGATACAGGATCACTAACTCTGTCCTGAGGCCAGGAACACATGATGTCATCCTCCATGGTTTACCGGGAGACTAACAGATTTTTTCCATCTATGCATCAAAAGTCGTGTTTTCCGACTTGTGCCAGCACCAGCAATGCTGTCTGGCTCACCCTCTCCACTTCATTTCATTGTAAGCAAATACTACCACTCCAGTTGACTGCCTTGTGCTGTGACAGGAAACCTCTTGCATCCAATTGTTATCCTCCAGGACCATTTAATTGTAGCTGTCTGACCCCTCCTGGGTGGATCTCAATTGGTGAGCTTCTTTTTTCCTCCTCACTTCACTTTAAACTTATTGTAGAAGTTGGTGAAAAGTGAACAGCTCAGTACTTGTTCAATCTGATACAAGTTGCAGAGTGGTGAAAGGATGTATGTTTTTTTTAAAAGTTAGGTGGATATCAAAAGACTGATTATTCTTTTCTTACAAGATCACGGATGGTAGTCCTCCCTCTCTCCCATTTTAGCCCAAATGATCAGAAGAATGGAAAAACAATACCTCCGCCCCACCCCCGATCTATGAGTAGAAATACCAGACAGGAAAGTGGAGTTTCACTACTCAACTAGGTAATATCTTCAGTGCTAGAAGAGGTGTGCTGTTTTGTTTATGCCCTGCCAGCAAGGGTGGAGGTATTGGTTTTTTTCCTTGGTATCCTTGATGGGGCCATTGTTCTCTGCTTCATTGTCTGTCTGGTGTTAATCCTGGCATTAATCCTTGTTTATCTGGTTGTTGATAGCAGGTGAGGAAATTGCCTGGTCTTTATGTTTTCTTTTTAACCTTTTTTACAATGTTGTATATACTGTATGTTTCTTATGTCTATGTGCCTGTTGATGGCTAATTTGTCTGAGTTCAAAGCTTCCAGGAATTCTCTAGGAGTTTGGGATTTAGCTGTCAGCATTCCAAAGAAACTTTCCTATATCCATTCAGCACTCAAAGTTCATCCAAGTAAGAATTTATTTAGAGAAGTCATGTTGGCACACCTGGGAAAACCTGAATCTGAAATTTCCAGATTTTTCCTTCATAAGTGAAAATCCAAAACCCATTACCTTGTACCCATTGGACTATCACATGGTCCAATCACCCGTTGTCCCAACTGGAGACATTCCTTTAACCACTCCTATACCAGGTGCAGGATGGCATGGCCTTGACTCAGAAGAATGTTGTTATGTCTAAACTTTCATCCCTCTCTAAAATCCCCCCTCCCAGTTTCTCAGGCACTAAAATGTGGCAGCGTGGAAGCTTCTAAGAAAAATGTCTTCTAAAGCTGACATTAGCTTGGTCTAAGATGCTCAGTTTTCCAGCTGAAACTATGATTAAGCCTGTCCATGAGCTGTGAAATTAAGGAGTTTTTATTATGTCTCCTGATTGCTAATTAGTATTCATGGATTTGCTCTGCTAATCTTCTACATGACTGTCCTACACAGTGGCTGTTAGAGTCCTTACACAATATGTTGTAGATGAGTCCTGCTTTTCCTTCTTGAGCTACTGGCCTTTTGGTTTTCTTAAGGTGGTTTGGAAGGTTTATTTGATTTTTGTACTATTATTATACCAAGTGGTTGCTTCTTTTGATCTGAGATGTAAAAATTAACTTTTTCATAGCTTTAAAAACAAGCACTGTCATACATTAAAAAAAACATGATTAAAAATGATGGCTTCTGTTATATTATTCATAAAACATTCACACATGAATTTATGAATAATTATTTATTCCTATTATTCTCCAAACTTATGAACGCCATACTTATTCTCCAAAGCATCTGAGGGCAGGACAAGAAGCAATGGATGGAAGCTCATTAAAGAGAGATCCAACATAGAATTAAGGAGAAATTTCCTGACAGCAAGACCGGTCAATGGAATTTGTAAGGCTTGACCCAGGAGGGGGGAAGACCTCAAAGGTTTCCTCCAACCTTATAATTCTTCACCTCTTTTGCATATGAAACCATTCCTGGTTTTCCAGCACTCAGATTTGATCTTCTTCCTGTCCACCTGAAGGGTAGGAACCTCATTTTTGCCCCAAACACACCAGAGCACTTTAACTGTGTCAAGTACCATATTTTTCAGACTATAAGACGCACTCCCCCCAAAGTGGGTGGAAATATCTGTGTGTCCTATACAGTGAATACAGACCTATTTTTGGCATCCCAAACCCTCCATGCATACTGTTTTTGCCCTCTTCGGTGTCCAGAAGCACTATGCAGGCCCATTTTTGGCCTCCCAAACCCTCTGTGTGTCCCGTTTTTGCCTTCCCCAGCATCCAGAAGCGCTATTCAGGCCCAAAAAGGCTCATTTTTGCCCTCCAAACGCCTCTGTGAGTCCCATTTTTGGCCCCTGGCATTGGAGAGGCTGAAAACGGAACGTGCCAAGGGTTTGGGAGGCCAAAAACAGGCCTGTTTTTGGCCTTCAGTGTGCATCTGTATGCCACGGAGGGCAAAAACTGGATGCACGGAGGGCAAAAACTATTTTTATTCTTGTTTTCCTTCTCTAAACCTAGGTGCATCTTATGTTCTGCCGCGTGTTATAGTCCAGAAAATATGGCACATTGTATGAATAGTTGCTATTCCTTGAGAAACAATGGATTATGTTCCAAAAATAGAAATATATGTTACTGTCTATAAAGATGACCCTCAAAAGGACACAATTCTAATGGAACAATACATGTCTGAATCCAAGATAGTCTTGTTGGCTTATCTAGGCAGAAACCTGCTTGGAGAGCTAAGCTTTTCTAATGCCTTCAAAAGATACTTCTATTTTCCCCCAGTGATATGATTACTAATTCCCTGAACACAGTAAAAAAAATCCCAATTCCCTCAACTGCAACTTAATATGTTTATTTTGCTTATAGAAACAGAACCCCTTGGTCGGTAGACACCCAAACATTCCCCAGTTGTACAAGCAGCAAACTTGTCTAAATGGATTCATTCATTCATTTCATTTCATTTATTAAATTTCTATACCGCCCTTCTCCCAAGGGACTCAGGGCGGTGTACAGGGCAGTTAAA
>JANHFR010707914.1:0-10376 GCA_032468015.1 Mimophis mahfalensis | reverse complement strand
AACTGTAATGGTCACAAATCTAGGCCAGCTGCTAAAGGCCCAAACCATGATCATGTGACTGCAGGGTCATTGCAAATGCCAAACTTTGAGGATCAGTCATAAGTACCACTCATGCAGCATGGTCATAAGTTTCAATGATTGCTAAATGAGTGATCACTAACATTGCTAAATGAGTGATCACTAACTGAAGTCCTTCTGTACTCTTAGGAATCTTCTCCAACACCAAAGCTCAAATATCTCAGTGTAGTACAAAAGCTGACAACAAATGGACAGGCTCAACAAGAGTTTTAACTGGTAAACTATTAATATCTTAGACTATGCCAAATCCAAAAATTCCAGAGAAATTTCTGAAAACTTGACATTCAGACAAATGAACCATAAATAGATAGATAAAGTCAAACCACATTTGCACCCCATTTAAAGAGAGACACTTAAAAAAAAAAAGGAAGGAAAGAAAAAGATCAGAATAAAGGTCGTCCTCAACTTAAAACCACAACTGAATCCAACATTTTTGTTGTTTAAGTGAAACGTTTTAATGTAAGTTTTGCCCCATTTTATGACTTTTCTTGCCACAGTTCTTAAATGAATCACTGCAGTTGATAGGTTAGTAACCTAGTTGTTAAATAAACCTGGCTTCCCCATTGATTTTGCTTGTGAGAAGGTCTCAAAAAGTGATCATGTGATTTTGGGACACAGCAATCCCGCTAGATATGAACCTGTTGCCAAGCATCTAAATTTTGATCACATGATCATGGCGATGCTATAAGTCTTAACTGTGAAAAATGCTCATAAATCACATTTTTCAGTGCCATTATAACTTTTCAGTGCCATTATAACTAAACAAACTGTTATAAGTTGAGGACTACCTGTATATCTCCTGCACCAGCCAATATACTCAAGTAACCAAGGATCAACACTAGATAAACAATCAGGCAGAAAGCAATAATCAAGGATCAACCAAGGAGGAAACCACAGCTCCACCAAACTGGCAGGGCTTAAAAATGTAATACTGTATAAGAGACAGCATAATCCACCCTCATTTGCATTGATGATGTTACCTAGTTGGGTAATGAAATATCTGCAAGCAAACAACTTCAGTAAACAAGAATTGCACACATGTTCTTTTTTACCCATCAAAGCAAAACATTGTCTGTAGAGTTTATAGGTACAGGCACATCTCAGTATATTTTCCAAAAACCATATGGATTCCCCACCAAGCTATTCTATGACATATTTCTTGGTTGCTATTTCCTTTCCTGTGGATAATCATTTCCAAAAGACCACTTCACTAACTTCCCTGCTAATTCTAAGGTTGGCTGCTATTTAATCTTAGTCCCATTTTTTTTTTTACTATTAAGATGAATGTTCTGCCAAGAGTGTTGTATTTGTTTCAGGTAATTCTGATTAAATTGGGAAAATTATATTTTGATGAATTAAATAAAATAATATTAAAGTTTATTTGGCAGGGGAAAAATTAGGATAAGACTGAAAGCATTACAAGATGATAAAAGCAGGGGCGGATCTGGTCTACCAAACTGGGAATTTTACCACCAAGCGTCAGCAATTGCTTGGGTAAAAGAATGGGTTAACCTACGGAATAAGAAGCTTCGGACACTGGAAGTTTATGATTTACAGTTAGGCTGGCACGCTTTTCTCTGGTATAATAAGAATGTAACACATAAATATTCCCAGAGACACTACATCAGAGAAGCGTTGCTATCAACGTGGATTAAAATCAAAAAGAAGCACTTTTTAAACTTACCACTTTGGGTATCACCCAAAGCATGGACTTACACTACCATTCTAAACTTAGAGAAAATAGTTAGATATAAAGATATATTAAATGTAAGAGGGGAAATGAGGCCGCAACAAGAATTAAAAGCCCAAGGGTTCGACCTGTCATGGTGGTTTCAACAACAGCTCCAATCTAGTTACAAAAAGGACAAAAAATATATGGATTTTCTAATAGATTTGATGAACTGGATCAAATTTTAACAGGGACGGATGAAAAATTGATTAGGAGAGCTTATAAACATTTATTACTAGCTGATGACCTGGCTTTGGGGCCTGGCTAACTCAGCCCACCACTTCCTTCGCTGCTTCCCGCTGCCTCCCCAATTCTCAGTCAGCCCAAACTCTTGCAGCCTTGGCCAGGATAGAGGGGAGATGGCTGGGCAGCAAAGGCCATTGCATCCCCCAGCCAGTGTTCCCATAATTTCCAGAGTTCTTTTCCCTTGCCTCTATTGTCTGGAGAGCCTCTGATTTGCATGCATTGCCTGGTAACCATCTGCACATGCTCACTACAGGTTTTCTGCTGTAGAGGGGTGTCCACTTCAGCACCCTTTTTCGGGGACAAAGATTGGTCAACTGCATTCCTGACACACACACACCCAGTGCTTGTCTCTGGGGTTCAAGGTAGGTGCCTGTGAAGTTTGGGCCACTTTGGTGCATGGGTGAAAGAGCCTATTGGGGACATACCCACAAACACCAGCACCGAACACTTCTCTTTTATAGATATAGATTATTTAGATTCGAGGAAGAACAAGTAAAAGATAATATGCTAACATGGGCTAAGAATTTTGGCTATCCAATAAATTTAGATAATTGGCAAAAATTATGGGATAGAAACCTCAAGTTAACATTATCAGCGGCATACAAAGAGAATTTATATAAAAAGTTTTGTAGGTGGCACTATTCCCTAGTCCAGTTGGCAGGCATGAACAAAAATTACTACCATATGTGGTGGAAATGCCCCAAGGCTAAAAAATATTGGCTAGAGATTCGACATTGGATAGAACAAGAAGTGATAACAAAGCAATCCACTGAAATGAAACCTGAAATATTTCTATTGGGGCTTCTGCCACAGGAACTAAACAAACAGATAACGTATTTAACATTGCACATATTAACAGCAGCCAGAATTACTTACGCCCAGCATTGGAAGTCAGAGCAAATTCCAAGGGAAGCTCAAAGAATTAGTAAAGTGTTAGTTATGGTTGAAAATTAGAAGAAAAGAAGATACAGAATATTTTAGAGCATGGGAGGCCTTCTACAGATGGCTGAGGGATAGATATGGAGACCAGAAATGATTACAGAGATACTAGGATGATGAAGGGCAATATGGTAAAAATGTGTGTGTAAGCAAGATAAACATGTGGACATAGAAATAAGTATGTAATGGAGAAAACAGAACGTATTTGGCGAACACTCAAGACCTGCACTTCTCAATGTGAGATTGAAACCTGAGTTTAAATTGTATATTTTCTTTGTTTTTTCTTGTGTCATTCCTTTTTCCTTTTTCCTTTTTTTTGTTTTTAAAGAAAAACAATAAAATTTATTTTAAATAATCTTAGTCCCAATTTTTCACCATCCTTCATGATTTCATTACTAGTTTCTAGGTTATTTCCATTTTCAGCTAATAGAGTAATATCAGAATTGTACGGCCTTTCTCAAGTTTTAAAAATACACCCATTTTCTTGCAATTCAGGTCCCTTCAATATTTCCAGCATGTAGATGAATAAATAAGAAAAGCAAGTAAACAACTTTATTACACTCCTTACTGACATGGAGTCAGTCAATTTCATTGTGTTCTGTCCAGACTGTGGCTTCCCAACCAGTGTAAAAGATTTATTGTGAAAATGAGAACTTCTGAGATTCTGGTTAATTGAGGATATACTACAGCTTCATAATTAATGAAACACATATTGGCTGTGTTGTTCTTGGTTTTGTTGTTTTTGTTTTTCAGCTTTATCAGTTATCCTATATGCCTCAGCAATAATGAATCTTGTTCTTCAGCCATTCCTAATTTTAAACATCTGGCATCTTTCTTTTCAGGAAGGACTGTAATCTGACTCAGATGATCTGAAAGCATCATTTTGCTAGCAAATAACATTAAGAATCGTATGATAAATTGTACTCAGTCCATTGATTTTGCTTGTCAGAAGTTTGCAAAAGATGTGATCACAGGACCCAGGACACGGTAATTGTCATCAATATGAGCCAGTTGCCAAACATCTGAATTTTGACCATGGGGATGGCTGCAATGAGCACAAGTGAAAAATGGTCATAAATCATTTTTTCAGCCATTGTAACCAAAAATTCATTAAGTGAATTGTTAAAGTCCTGTATATGTCAAGAGAAGTAGCTGAATGCTGTGGGAATAAGGAATTTAAATTTTTAGTAAAGTAGGAAGAGGTAGGTAAAGAATGAATCGGTGCTATATGACTGTAGGTGGAATATAAAAACGAGTGGTTGCTATAAAATAAAACATGTTGAGGCAGTTTGAAGATACAGGTAATGAAGACTGAGTCATAAACAATAAAAGAAGAGGTACCGAATGGTGAGAAAACAGAAACCTGTGAAAGTCATGGCTGCATGGAGTTAATAAGATCCTCAAAAAGAGAGCAGAGAATATCTTACAGAACAAGGAGCAATATATAAAGTGATGGCTATAAGGATGCTTTGCATTAAAAATATATATAATATGGAGAAGTATATTTGGTGTTGGTAAAAACTCAAATTAGCTATATTTCTTTTTCCTTTTTGCTTCTCTCATCTGTTTGTTATCTTTCCTGCATTTTGCACAATGCTGCTTTTTCCAAAAAGAAGCATTTTAATGGATACCTGTGTAAATATATAAGCACAAGTAGGATGTGCTAACAAACAGTGCTATCCTGTTTAATTAGATTGTCTGCCTCCAGATCACTGATTAATAACTGAGCGTGTTAAGTGAATATACTGACAGCTTTACCACTTAAATCTTACACAATAGTCAGAGTCTGTAACATTAAGTCAGTCTATAATATAAAAGAATAATAAATAATATTTTCCCAAACTTCAGCCAAAAGCTTGCCTCTCTCAGATAACAATCTAAAAAAATATTTGCAGTAGCATATATTTGGCATTTTCTAATACACACTTTGCACTTTTCTACTTGATTCCCATTCTGGACTCTCATCCACACTGGCTCTGTATCAACTCAGCTACATGACATTGTGTTTTTTTAATCATTTAAATTGTGTTTTTTTCAATAATTTTATTAAAAAATTATTTAAAAACATAATCACTTCCATATAATATTCTATTGGAGAGTAACAAGCATCAGAAATGATAGATTCTCCATTTACAGAAAACATACATAACAATACAAGAAGTACCATGCATTTTATCAGTATTCTATACCATAATTTACCACCTATATACATATATATCGTACATCATATTATATATCAGACACTCTGTCTAGCCATTCCTAAGCTACCCCACTCCCTTTTCATATCGTTTCTCAGCCCATGGATACCACATATTCCAACTCTGAAAAAAAATTGAATCACTCCTTCCTTTAAGCAAGTTTGTGAGTCTGTCAGACTCCGCATATTCCATTATCTTAAATATAATTTTAGAATCCATTGGTAAATTACTACTCTTCCACTCTTGTGTGAAAGCAATTCTCCCCACTGTAACTATATGAATTGTCAAAAACCATTTTTCCATACCAATATTTGCCGGTTTCATTCCCAATAAAAATGTTTCAGGCCTCAATTCTACCCTCCATTGTGTTATTTCATACACCCAACATTGAATTTTGGACCAATACCTTATGGCCAGCGGACATGTCCACCATTGATGAAAATAAATTCCATTACCATGTCTGCACTTCCAGCATTGAAGTGATGTCCTGGGGAACATTTTGGCTAGTCTCGCCGGGGGTAGGTGCCATCTATACACCATCTTGTACACATTTTCCTTATAGGATGTTGCCATTGTCAGTTTCAAAGTTTTTTGCCAAATTTCTTCCCATTTTTGTAAGTCAATCGAATATCCAAAATTCCTCCCCCAGGCAATCACCTTCACAATTTCTTCTCCAACCCTTAAAAACAACAAGTAGGAGTAGAATTTCGCCAAAATCTTTCTGTTCTGACCCAAAAAGATCTTATCCAGTTCTTACTTAGTTGTATAAATTGTTTTTTATTGTCATGCATCAGTTTATTTGACTCTTCTGGCTTAAACTTTATTGTTATTGTTTTGTAGCACTGAGGTTTTGAGTTTCCCTGGTTTTCGGACAGCTTTGGTTTCCTTTTATCATAATTCCATCATCTGGGACAAGAAATTATTTATTATTACAGTATCTGCTTTATCTAAATATGCCAAGGAAAGAATACATGCAACCTAGGAGTTAATTTTTCTTGCAAAAAAAAGGGGGGGGGGTTAGTGTTGACTCTATATAAGTGTTAGATCAGCAGCTTTTCCCCGCTTATATAAGCAATATACACTGAATTTTTGCCCTACGTTCTCTGAGTTCAGGTAAAATGATGTTATTATAATATTGCCACCATTACTTTGCATGCAAACACAGAAGCTTCACACTGCAATGCAATTTATACCCAGTGTGAAAGCTAGCTTCCAAAAAACGCCACCATTCTATCCTTCCAGCATCATTGCTAGCTGAGATATTTTATAAAAACAGAAAAAAATGACACTTTCCAAGCACAATGACTACCCAACTAGTAGCCAATAAAACAATGTATATGTGTGCAGACACAAACAGCAAGAGAAGTTGCACAGATCTTCTGAAAATATGGAGAAAACATTGGTGCTAGAAATTGTGTGTGTGTGTCTGTGTGTGCGCACTTTTTTGGTATGGGGTGGTAATAAGTAGCTGTTACAGCTCAGGGAAAGGGGGACACTTTATTTAAAAAAAAATATCCTAGCTGATCAGATGGCAATAGATAATTCTAGAGAATTTGAAAGTGTACAGTCACTTTGTCACAGAATTCTGCAAGCAAGAGTAATTTGAAATGTACGGACAATGTGCTGAATAAGAAAGCAGGAACTAAGTACCACCTTGACCTAAATCTTCCATTCACCAGTTCTACTGCATTGTAATCCACAAATCAACTCTATTAATCTCTTGGTGTTTTCTTTTTAAGTGGAAGAAAATAAATCAGAACTGGCAGATGCCTGTGGATAAGGGAAAAGAGCAGTCAGCAGGGAAGTACAGAGGGGCAAAGAATAGAAATGATATATGAAGCTTAATTACAAAACTCAGAAGTTAATTAAGAAGAAGAGAAGTAATATTTGAAGACACAACCCATTTTAAATCATTTGTCAAAACTATTAGAAGTCTCTAAGGCAGTTAAAAGCCAACAGTGACACCTACTGACAGGGTTGAATAACATAATATAGCACAGTTGCATCCAATAAACCAGCTCTTTCAGTCTTGTACTGTATGTCCCCATGCCAGATGTTTTTAGCTTTATGATTCCCAGCATTTGTCACGCTGCGGTAGATCACTGAATATGTATGTATGGATTTATTTGTATGTATTTATTTGCTGCCCATCTCACTTGAGGCGGCTTTTGCAGTCCAAGACCTGAGGTCACATTTTGAAAATATTAGATCAGCTCAAGTCAGGCAGTACAAAACTACATTAAATAAACAGTGGCTGGTAAGTAGGACTCCAGAGTAGACAAAAACTGTCGATCTGAAATGTTCTTGTTCATTAAAGGAGAAAATAATCAACTGACTAGATCACTGCTTCTCAAACCTGGGCAAATTACCCAAAATTGTGTAAAAGTGTTTTTTCTTTGGGTAAAGACACCCAAAGCCAATCACAAAGGGTCTTTTTGTTAAGTGGTGAAAACAACTTTCTGATAAGCAGTTTTGGATAAGGAAGGAGAAAGGAAGGAAAAAGATAAGGACTTAGATAATTAATGGGAACTATTAACATTTTTAACTAAGTAACTACAATTCGGAATTGGTCTCTGACTTGACAAAACTATTGCATTAATACCCATTCATTATATCCCTTTCAGTGATCTACATTCATTTGTCATGATGTAAAGGCGGTGGGGTATTTTTCCCTGTTGAAAACTGGCAGAAAGAAATTAACCTTCTATTAAATTATCAAAAGCAATAATAGTTCCTCAGGATTTTCTCTTCCATTGATTTAAGTTAAACTCTTGTCTTTCTTTGACAAGAAGTAGAACCACCAGTTTTAAAACTGACAATGAAGATATTGAAGTGTTAAATTGGTTCTGCCTTTTAGGATCAACCATCAGCAATAAAGGAACAAGTAGTCAAGAAATAATTGTCAACTATTGATTGGTAGAGCATCCTGAAGTGTTTGGAAAAGATCTTCAAATGCCATCATGTATCTAGATCTGCAAAGATAAGACTTGAGCAAGCATACTTGATGGAAGCATAAGTTATGCTCTGAAGAAGTAAGAAAGAATATTGATACTTTTGAGTTTGGTATTGGAGGAGACGCTTAAGAATGCCACCGATAGTCAAATCAATGAATCATCAAATAAACTAGGCCAGAATTCCCATTCAAGGCACAAATGACTAAGTTCATACTTGGGACACGTTTTACAAAGACTCAGTTCTCTGAAAAGGCTGTAATGCTGAGAAAGGTAGAAAGAAAGAGAAGAACAGCAGCACCCAAAGCAAAATAGATGCAGTGAGTGTATTATTGGGAGAACTGAAGGACAAGTTAGGGATAAAATCACAATGGATAAAATCTAGCTGTATGGTTAGCAGTTAAAAAACAACCTGATGGCACATAATTAGTCCATCAATGTTGCCAAAGAAAAGTGTTGGTACTTCAAGGTAGACCAAGTTTTTTAAAAAACCAAACAGTATTACAAGCAATACTGAAACTCTATTTTTATGGTTAAAGTAATAGAATTTGGGAGGGGGGGAATGACAAATTTTCTGTTTCCCTCCATCAACACCTAAGAGAGTCAAGGTGGTCCAGTCTGGAATTTTTTTCTTCTTCATCCTTGCTATTTCCCTGGGCTTGATGGGTATTTTTGTAATGGTTGCAACATATTTTCTTCAAGGCTATTTCTGTATATCTTTACAAGAGGTGTTAATAATATCAGAAATGATTGACAGGCTGAATCATTGCAGGCTCTTCTAAACTAAGTTGCAAAGGAATTCATTATGTCTCTACTTGGTCCTTTTGGATTCCACATTGCCTTTATCCCACACTGCCTCCAGCTGCCTTCAATCAATGCAGCAATTCTGTGAAGCATCATAAGTTCTGACACAAAATAGGAAGCATGTAGAACTCACAATATCAAACAGTTGTATACAGCCTATTTTAGAGTGACTGAGAAACCAACAGGATATAAATCAAATTCAATCCCCATCTCTATAGAAGGGAGCATGCCATAACAATCTTGTCTTCACCAAGTAACAATCATCCCATTTGTGGCAAAAGCATGTGGACAAAGCCATAGAGCCAGGAGCACAAAGTACGGGGCCAGATACAGAAGCTACTTCCAAGGAAACTGAAATATGAGGGCATCTTCATGCAGGTGGCACTCATGGTGAAGTAGCCAGCTGGCCTAGTCTGGGAAAGGCTTGCCACTTACTAGTGCAGCGATACCTATGGCCAGGATGGCCTCTCCCACCATCTGATGCTTGTATTAATTGAGTAGGCTGCTATGCAGAAAGGGGAAGGGCATGGCAGTGCCACAGTTGGAGAAGCAAAGGCTCCTTGGTGCTTAAAATGACCCGATCAACCCGTGTCATCAAGCCTATTCATTGTGGCATGACACAAAACCTCAATTAAGAATAAGTTGTATCTTTCTAAATTCATTTCAACTGCGCAGAGCTTTTGAGATTATGTGAAATACAAAATTGATCTAAAGTCAAAAAGCCCTAAATAGGGAAGAAAGTTTAAATATACCAGAGAATACTCAGCTGAAGAAAACCCATTTATGTACCAGAGTCATTAATCATGTTAATAATTTAAAATAATAGAGGTAAACATTATTCTTTCATATATATTCATAATTTTGGAATCCTATCTGAAAAGGCTTCAGAATTTTCCAGTTTGTCTCAGTAAAGCATTCAAATTGCTTCAGTCTCCTTCTAGACTTAGCAAGTAGTGGGAAGCACAGCTATTTCATTTTGCTATAGAAACTTTGAATGTTTGCCACGCTCAAACCTTTGCCACAGTGAATCACACCCTCAAAGACCTGTTCAATCTTGTTCCTGACACTCTGAGAATCCAAAGAGAAGTATCTTGCAATTTCTTTAGTCCTTTGATCGGATTAACACATATAGGAATTCTCCAAATGTTAATAATATTGTGTTGTGCATTTAATATAAAAGCCAATTTATGTAGTGGAGAAAGTGCTAGCCTAGACAAGGTGAATTCTAGGCATCCCTTTGGCATAAAATCTGCCTGGTTGATTTTGGGGGCTAATTCCACTTGAATTTAGCAACTAATACTTGAATTTAGCAGCTGTGGTGATGCAGCGAGTAGAGTGCTGCATGTAGTACTTAGCTGCCAGATGCCTGCAACTAGGCAGTTCAAATCCCACTAGGCTCAAGGTTGACTCAGCCTTCCATCCTTCTGAGGT
>JANHFR010707891.1:0-10379 GCA_032468015.1 Mimophis mahfalensis | reverse complement strand
TATGTCGAGTAGTTCGTAAGTAGAGGGACCACTGTATTAAATCCATTGCAAGCAAAACTCCAAGACAGGTTAATCCCTCAGATAGCTTTATTGGAAATATATTGGCACATACCTGGTGAAAACCAACTCTGAAAGGCCCCTTGGTTTTCACCTAAATAAAAGTTTTCCCCTCAACCCCCAACAATCAGTCACATGGCCCAATCAATGCAGTGTCATCACTCCTCCTTCTCTCGTCCAGCTGTGAGAATGTCCTTGGTCCTCAAGAGAAAGTCTTGAGAAAGTATTTTATTTTGACTACACAAGCCCAGCTATCTCTAATCTCCCCCACCCTATCCCCCACTCCAATGTGGCCACACATCTTCCCGCCACTGCTGAGGTGATTCAGAGGACGGGGGGGGGGGGGGCCCCAACTCTGTTTCACGTCTACTCAGCAAACCAGGAACACTGAAAAACAGCAAAGGAAGTAGTTGATGGAGTTTTATCAACACTGTTATAAATGTACACTTGACAGTGGTTGTATTTTGTAGGAATTGAGAAATATCACAGCACCCAAACTGAGACCTCAGGTGTTGCAGGAGCCATGCGCTGAACAATTCACAAAGGTAAAGCCACTAACTCTATAAAATCTGCAACCCTAAACTTCCCATTATACTGGAAGTGAATACAAATGATCAGTAGTGGGTTTGATCAGATCATTATTCATTATTCCAGGCAATGATCCTCTCTTCCAGTCCCTGGACAGCCTTGTCTGCTGCACTTCAGCTGTTTCTACTCTAAAGAGCTAAAAGATAGGGACACTGTGCCGGTGATCTATCAAAATTACACAATAGCTGATTGATGGCTCAGTTAACTATTCTCAAAGTACTTGAACACACATCCTTCCTGCTTTAGCTGAAATAATGGAAGACAATGTTGCAAACATGACCTCTATCTGTCCCTAATCTATAATGATATTATCACTGTATTGAATCTGTGTAGATGTTTCTTTTAATTCAGATTTTTAGAATTAGAAGGTCAAGACCTGAAGTTTGAATGACATGAATATTTATGGTACGGTAAAGTTAAAGCTAATATGGATTTTAAAAGTCATTTTATTAGATGTGCCATAGTGAGAGTATGAAATGTATACAAACCCATGTCACACCCAAAAACATATTTATGGATCTTAGCTCAAAAGCATATCAAAAAAGAGCACAAACAGCAGGCAAGGACAAATGGCTGATGTAACAGGAATTATTGGAAACATGATTTAAAATGAAATCAAGAGAACAATCAATATTAGAAGGATGGATTGGATTGGATTGGATTGGATTGGATTGGTTTGGATTTATATGCCGCCCATCTCCCAAAGGACTTTGGGCGGCTCACAATTAAAAACACAGAATACAAAATACAGTTGTCCATTGTTTTCCCATTTACAATGATCAGAAATATTCCAAATGGTCATATTAAATTGGTTTAGAGCAAAGTAAGACAGAATTTGAAGTATAATTCTGCACTGAAGATGAACAAGTAATTGCTAAAATGTATAAACTTTTGATGATGTTTAAAACAGAGGAAAAGCAGCTTAAAAGAGTGCATGATAGAGTGAGCCAAGAATTTTGGTTACAATATACAGATGAACCAATGGGAAAACATACAGTTGAAAGAGTTGAGATTTATATTGTATTAAGATCTGAAAGAGAGTTTTGATAAAACGATGTGGTGTTAGTATACAATGCCAATTTCTCATATGGTATGGTATATGAGAAATTCTCTAGAATGTATCAAGGCACTTCAAATGTAAATTGGAAATGTGAACAACATGAAGGGACACTTTATTATGCTTGGTAGACATGTCAAAAAGCTAAAAACAATGGACTGAAATAATGAATCAATATTTAATCAAAGCCAAAACCTTTCCTTTTAGAACTAATGGATAAACAGTTAGAAAAAAGCCATGGAAGCTTATTTCAGGATATTATTACTACAGGATTATATGCACAGAGGTGAAAAGATTGAACACAGGCCACTGTAGAGAAATGGTGAAATGACAGATCTTGCTGAGATGCATAGATTAACTTTGATTCTAAAGTCTCTTAACTTTGATTAAGAGAAGATACCATCTCCCTTTATTGGTGAGTAAAGTCCTCCTATGGACTTTGTGGGTAAAAATAAAGAAAGGAACTTCTTTTATAGCTTTGATGATTGGATAGGATGGATTATAGAAAGAAGAACATTATGATATAACTTTAGAGAGAGAAATGAAATTATAATTCTACTTATACCAGCTGTGAAGAATATCAGAAGTTAATTTTTAATATATTTTTTTCTTTTATTTCTGTCTGTCTTCAATTTTAGAGAGGAGTGTTTTGAACTGTTGATTTTTCTGGACAGTATTGTGTGTTCAGATTTTTTTTTTTTCAAATAAGGAAGATGATCTTTAACCAAGATGTTGTGTATACTTACCCAACTTATGCAATTTGGGCAAATTAGTTGTGCAATGATATTCTTTACATATTGTTCTTCCATAAATACAAGGGGAAACATCAAGCTCTTCAGCCACTCTCCTGCTGATCTGCTGACTGACAGCTTGGGTTGCTTCTGCTCAATGAGAATGTGGTCCTGGTTATTTATCTGCACCTTTGTGGGCATCACTTCCATGTATGGTGAGTTTACACTAGTTCAAAGGAGAAAAGTAAGAATCTGGGAACTTCTACCAAGTTAACTGACAGGTATTAATAATAGTAGTAGCGATAGTAGCAGTAGTAGTGGCATTCGGCAGACTTCAAGGGAAAAATAGAAGCAACAAAGGATAAAAATAGGAAATAGAAAGGGAGCTGGTATCTATGTTGCAGTTTATTTTTATGCATTCCTACCCAGAGGTATGGGATACAAGATTCAGGCACTGGTCTGACTTTGGGGGGAAGAATGCCTGGGATTGCAGTCTTTAAGAGTTTATGGTATCTCCTGGACTGTATCAATGCATCCTTTTAATTATAACAAAACCCCAAAGTCCATAATGTGTACATGTGTACATGTGTACATGTAGTGATGGCATGACCTTGGGATACAGCAACGATCATAAGTGTGAACCAGTTGCCAAGCATTTGAATTTTGATCACATGGTCATGGGGTTGCCACAAAGGTCGGCTGAAAAAATGGTCATAAGTCACTTTTTTCAGTGGTGTTGCAAATTTGAACAGCCACTAAATGAACTGTTGTAAGTCGAGGACTTCCTGTATTGGATTGCTCTAACTCCTTTGTAGATAAAAGCTGCAGGATTATATAGCAATTCTTGAGTGGTTGGTTATAATTTATTCCATGGAGGATTTCTAAGAAAGAATAAACTGGATTGTTTTAATTATATCATAAGGCTCCAGGACTGATACTGATAGGAGATAACAGAGTAAAAGGACATAGAAATACACAATTTCTGTAACCCTCCCTTCACATATCTTCTCTTCCCCATATTACTGATAGATCGATTCCACTTGGATTATGTAAGTGGGGATAAATAAAATGAGCTGAAATATGTAGTGACCAAATCCTTGTTTTTACTTCTCTTTGGATCAGATGTTTCTGCCCAGACCTGTCTTTGCGCCCAGGGTTTGTGTGCAAGTGGCTGGGTGCAGTATAAGTCTGCCTGCTACAAGGCTGTGAAGGAGAGATACACCTGGACTGAAGCTGAGGCAAGTGATGGGAGAGTGGTGGCAGAGCAGACCTGGGGGCAAAGAACATTTGAGACCAAACCTATGTGAGGTTCCCATCCATCCCACCCCTACATATGAATTGCATATTGTAATTAATTGTAAGAGAACATTCACAGCCAGCTGAAGTCAACCTGAGTGACAACAGGAGTTTCTCTTGAGGCCCAGGAAACCAAAATTAATCTTTTAATGCATTTAGTTTCATAGTTTTAATAGGATTTTCTGAGCCGTTTTAACTTGATTGGGAGCTACCCAGAGTTGGTTAGAAGATAAGTGGCTATATAAACATTTTGAATGGATGGATGGATGGATGGATGGATGGATGGATGGATGGATGGATGAATAGTTTCTAGTCATTTCCCTTGTCTCAGAGCTAGTATGCTGACCTAGTAGTTAGGGATAAATACAATAATAATAATGTCACCCAGATGTTTTTTTAAATCTAATGTCACATGGTAATTTCCACTGTACTTGCCTTTTTCCTTGTCTTGCCTTTGATTTATTGATTAAAAAAATGAATCTTGCTTCCCTTTTTAAGCAACTCTAGGTAGTTCACATTGCAGTTTGGAGCACAACATGCCTTGCAATATTGTGGGCCAAAGGTCTATAAACTCCAGTATATACTACGGTATATTATTTTTGGCATGTTAATAAAATTATGTTGTGTCCTCAAGGTGATTTAGTTGCTTTAAGTGAGCTAAATTTTGACCATGACCAAGAACCACAGACATGCATCTAACTCCCTTCACGTACCTTGCCAACAATAGTTAAGTGCTTTCCCTACAGTAATGCAATTTAGGTAATCTACCATCTATGTCCCCATTTTCTCAATTATGCAAAGGGTCACAATGCCACTGTTTAGTTAGCCTTACCTAGATATGCACAAGCCAGTATATTTGCAGGTCACATTTTGTTTGAGGTCATTTTCCTCTTCCCTTTTTCTAGTCTTATGCTAGCTATATTGCTTCTGGGAATAGAATAAATAGCGGTACCCTATAGAACACTTTAGATTTAGTGAGCCTACAGCAACCTGCTCTTTTTTCCTTGACATGATAGCAGAATGATATTTGCTTTAACATATAACAAGCCAATAAGCCAACCAGTCTGCTTATTGCATTTGGTAGCGCCTCCTGCTTATTCTAGCACAGGGGTCTGCAAACTTAAACACTCAAAGGGCCATTTGGACCTGTTTCCCACAGAATAGAAAACACCGGGAGCCAATAATTTAACAACTGGGTGGGCGTGGCCAACTCACATCACTTATTCCCACCCAGTTGCCTCCTGCTCTAGAATATGGAGTGAGTTTCCATCCCACACCATCACCCTTCCCTTCTCAGGCCAGGCGAGGAGTGACAGGGAGGAGAGGGCAGGGGAGGGCAGGGGCCAGTCAGTGATGGGATCAGCCGACAGGGAGCTGACAGGGAGCCGCAGCAGTGGGCTGAAAGAGCTGCATGTGGCTCCAGAGCCACAGTTTGCAGACCCCGGTTCTAGACAATGGACCTTGGCCTGAAAGTATGACACTGGCACTTAGGATTCTAAATAATCTGCTAAATGGATCTACTGAGTAAATTGCTTTTGAATCAAAAACAATGATTAAAATTAGACCTGCCTGCAGAACTTTGAGCAATCACTAGCAAAGAGTTTTTTGTAGCTCTTCTCTGTCCTTCAGATTTGTAGTCTGGATATGGTAGCTTTATTGAGAAATGACTTTTTTCAATCCGCCCCACTTTATGAATGCAGAATGGGTTTTCCCCAAAGCAAAAAAATGCGGGCTTCAGTAGTATCTTCAAATGTTTGGTTGAATTTCTGCATCTGGTTTCAAGCAGTTATCTTGACCTTGTAACACAGTTTTTGAGTTTTCTACTGACACACAAACTTCTTAGTTCAAATACTTCAAAAACATATAATTACATTGATTTGAAAAGCTCGAGCGAAGTATTTGATGAGGATGTTTGCATCAGCTTCTTGTGAAACTGATATTCTGGGATGGATAAAAAGTGGATGTGCTTCACTGTGAATTCTTCTTAGATATCTTGTCAGAGTCACACTCCAAGCTCCCACTTGGCCTCCATCCATAGCAATGAAGAAAATGATTTCATTTTTCATTTGATGGGCAGACCAGTGGACTACAACGGAGGAGAGGCCTACTGGATTGGTGCACATGACTCCTTTCAGGTAATATTTTTATATCTTAAAAAGGCAACACCAATGCTTAATCACTGATCTGGAAAAACACCAAGTTTTAACACACACACCCTCTTTATTTCTGCCTCAGGATAGACAGCTCTTAACAAGGCAAATTGTGGTTGAGTATGCTTTGTATATCCTTCACCCAACTGACTTTTCCCATGTTTTGATTTCAACCAGTGGCCCCTCTGATTAGGGGAACTGATGTCCAGCACATTTGGAGGGTACAAGACTAAAGAAAGTTGGCTCTGCATAAAACATAAAACACGTTTGTGCTGTTTGAGGAACGTGGTAATCCTTTATTCCAGTACACATATTTTAACAAGTTCTGTGAAACTTCCTCAGGAGGGAACCTTTGTGTGGACAGATGGTTCAAGATTTGATTTCAACTCATTTCCTTCTGAACAACCTGATGGAATGACAGGAGAACACTATCTTGGCTCCTGGTTTATACGCAATGGTAACTTTCACATATTTATTACCCAGTATATAACGAGAGCTATATTTAGAAAGTGATTGGCTTATTCATAGCTTTTAGGAGGGCAGAATTTTGACTAAGAATGAGAATCCATGTGTGATACATTATTGGTAACTGCATAAATACAACCCTTGCTTGTGTGAATGTTTAATAAGAGCAGAGAAGAGCATTGCATTCATCTGAAAGCAAGACAATTCTGAATTTCAGACAAACACCACCACCCCCGCCATTCTTTTACCCATTCTTTTACCTATGATCATACTCTCAGCGACTGTAAGGCATCCATTCTATTTTAAAGGTGAATTATTTGGTGAAAATTCCCACCATTTAAAGTTAATAGCAATAGCAATAGCACTTAGACTTATATATCGCTTTACAGCCCTCTCTAAGCGGTTTGCAGAAGAAGCCAATAATCTGGGTCCTCATTTTACCCATCTCAGAAGGATGGAAGGACAAGTCAGCCTTGAGCCTGGTGTGATTTGAAGAGACTGTCAGCTGTAAAATTGCAGGCAGCTGACAGTCAGTAGCAGTAACCTCAGTACTGCATTCTAACCACCATGCCACCACGGCTGTAATACAGTAGGAAAGTCTCATCTGACATTATGGTTCACTCTTAGATCACCATGAGTTTCTATGGATCATATCCTGGGTTTTTGCTAGAGACCATGATACAGTTATATGCAGGTAGTCCTTGTCTTATGGCCAGACTTCCTATTGCTAAGCAAGGCAGTTAAGTGATTGCCCATGATTTTATGAATTTTTTTTTGCCATGGTTCTTAAGTGAATCCCAGGGTTGTTAAGCAAATCCAGTTTCCCCCATTGAGCTTGCTTATTGGAAGTGGGCTGAGAATGGTTGCAAATGTATATTCCATGACTTTGGGACATTACTACTACTATAAATACATGCCAGTGGCCAAGCCTCCACATTTTGATCAAATGATTGTGGGGGTGCTGCAGTGGTTGCAAGTGTAAGTAAGGACCTGTCATAAGACACTTTTTTCAATGTCTTATAACTTTATATGGTCATTCAACAAATGGTTCTAAGCTGAGGACCACCTAAAATAAGGCTGTGCATTTGGAAGGCCAAGATGAAGCTGCCATGACTCAGTGTGGCCACTTTGAGGGTGTACCAAGGTAGTTCTGCATAGACTGGCTTACACTGCTGCTTCACTGCACTGACAGTCCCACCAGAAGTGTTACACACCTATTCCTAAATGAACTAGAAAAGCTTTCAAAGCAAGCAGGCATTACAGAAGACGTAGCTACTTCAAGAATGCTTCACTCATGCTAATAAGCTTTACAAAACAGCCTTTTAGTCATTGCACACAGCCTCCCTAACTAGGCATCCTTCTTTGACCTCCAGTGGGGAAGTCTAAAATGTTGGCTTAAACCAGGGGCAGAGCCTCACCAGGCACCTTGCTACACTAGCATTTTTAAAAATACAAAATTAACAGGTTGACAAATACAAAGTCTTTAGCAGGAAATCCTTAGACCTTATTAAAATTGCACTGGGAATACAGAGTGCCTTGTTGGGGATAGCTTTTATTCTAGATACCTGTGTTTTCTCCAAAATAAGACCCAGTCTTATATTTTAGGGGGCTCCAAAATAAGCAATAGGGCTTATTTTTGGTGATGTCTTTTTTCTTTTCATGTGTGGGAGGCCCACTTCTTCTGCTTGCGGATTATGGCACCCCTTTTGCGAAGAGGCAGATCTCAACAATAGCCTTTTTGTGTGTTGTGTTTTTCATATGCTCTCAAAATCTTAAAGGTACCTATCTCTAGCTTAAATTATGCCCGTATTAGTACTCCCATAGTTACGTTGTACCACAATCTCAAAGACAGAAATTGTAAGAAATTGTAAGCTATTTGCTGAACATTAGAAAGCTTAACCAGTCTAAACCCATGATTTTGTTCTTTCTCCTTTAGAAAAGATTTCCTGGAATGATTATCGCAATTCATGGAAACTCTTATCTGTTTGTAAATATTATCTAGCAAATAGGTAAGAGCGGAAATTATTTTTCTAAAAGCTGGGTCTAACTCTTCCATTGTGTTAGGTGCAACACATTAATGGGAGCTGACAGCTTCCAGATGCAATTGCCATACAGCATTTGTTTGTTAAAAGAAAAAAGAACTTTCACATTTTGCAGTATACTATGGGTATGTTGCACTGTCACTTTATTTCCAGGAATTACTATGACAGTGAAAAATGGATGGTGAAATTTTTATTTTATGTTTCTATGTTGCTTCAATTGTTCTAAACATGATACAAAATTTCACACTAAACAAAAGTTCCATCCCAAACCTTTATACCCATTTCATATCGTCAGATTCCTAAATGCATTGGGTTAAATTTGCCAGTGGAATCAAATATATGCAGACAACTCTTTGCATGGAAAGAAAACCAGGTGTGCTAATGGGATGCAGACAGTTTCTCAGATTCTTAAGACTGGGTTTATACATTACCCTGAGCCACAGTTTAGAAACACAGTGCCTGTGTTCACACAGCATGCTAAACCAACATTATGACTCAACAATGCAGGAACTGGCTTGCAAGATACATATTTTGAAATCCAACCTTTATTACTTCGTAAGTAACCCAAGGTGGCATAATAACAAAAACAACTTTCCCATCCTATCTTCCCCACAACAAGAGGTGGGTTGGGCTGAGAGTGACTCTCCCAAAGCCATCCAGCTGGCTTTCATGCCTAAGGTGGGACTAGAACTGAGTGTCTCCTGGTTTCTAGCCTGAAGCCTTCACTAGACCAGAGTGCGTACTTTATGATCACACATTATGGTCACATCCCTTCTTTTCCTGCCCTTCTCTCGAGCCAGCCAGTTATTTTTCATTGGGGTTTAATTTAGAGTAATGTGATAAGCCATTCTCGTCCTCATAAATTTCTGCTGCAATACCAGCCAGCAATATCACCATATTCTCACCCGTTTGTGTGAAATGCTTTAAGTTTTGCATTTGAGAATCAAGTTATTCATTCTGTACACTGGAGCATATTACTGTAGGAGGCATTTGCTCAAATACAGAGAGGATTATTTCTAAGGACACAATTTGCATAGCAATATATTGCACAAAGCTGATGTAACATATGTGTTTGTGGTTTGATTGTTAGCTTCTTTCTTTCCTAAACAGAGGATGCCCTTCTTGTTAGGAGATATGAGAGACACACATTCCCAAGGTGCAGAAGGCTTATTTCTACCCTGGAGGATTATTCTCTAAAGCTTTGCTTTTCTATAGCAACTTTCTAGAGAAACTTGTTTCAGTGCACATCAAACTATTTGTCCTATTCTGTAGGAGCAACCGGATTTTACCACAGAATCTTTTTAAAATCATTTTTTATTGAGATGTAAATAAAAATTGTTTCATGCTGGTTTTATGGCTGCTCATGTTAAATTACTCAAGGATATAATAGCAGTAAACCTGAAATAATAGCCATACATATTATTTCATATTTTTTAATAAGTAAGTGGTATCAAGTCCCAGATTACTTGGACTCCAGCAAACTCATTTGAAGGTACTTCTGCGGCAATTTATATAAACTAATAATTAAGTAGATAAATGAGCAAATTAACAATTGTTCTGTATATTCCATAATCCATTCCATTATTCCTGAAATCCTTGATGGATGACAATCACCTTTCTTCCATGCGCAAAAAGTTCCAGTAGGTTGTTTTGGGGTTTTTTGTGTGCAAAGGCAACAGCAGAATCAAGAAAATTCTGAAGAAAATGGTTAGTACACTATTACATTGCCAAAGGATTAACACCTTTTAGATGAAGCTTGACTTAGCATTCCATTGAACCCAGGACTCAGCCTTACTTTTGAGAATTTCTCTGTGTTATTCTGTTCCTGATAAACTGCCATTCACAGGGATAACTACCTGATAGACTGTACCACCCACAAAATCCTCGGAGGGAGGCAAAGTGAGGGAGAGGGGGAGAGAGGGAGGGAGAGAAAGAGATGGAAAGGAGGAGGGAGAGGGAGGGAGGGAGAAAAAGAGAAGGAGGGAAAGAGTGT
>JANHFR010707842.1:0-10383 GCA_032468015.1 Mimophis mahfalensis | reverse complement strand
ATTTGGGTGTCCATGAGCCTGAGAGGAAGAAGCGTTGGTGGGTGGGTGGGTGGGTGGGAATCCAGCAAAGAATTGTGGTTTTTTGTTTTTCATGTGCGTGGCGGAAACTTTACTGTAAAGCAGGGGGGGCAGGAATTGTCTAAAAGGACACCCCTTCCCCCTCGAAAAACGCCGCCTTGTTTTCTGTCCTGGAGTTGAATGCAGGCCGAAATGACACCGGTTGAGCTCGTTTCATCCTAAACTGCCTGACTTAAACTTCTGCCTGGCCCTTTCGACAGTCTCTCATCCCACGGCTGATTTAGCGTCCCGTCAACGCTGACAAAGGGTTCGATTCCAGTGGGTTTTCTGGGTGGCTTTCCTATTTATATTTTCACGATTTTGTCTCTGGAAAACCACGACGGCGCTTCCGTTCTTTTTAAAAGGACTTCTATCGCTTTTTAATTAAAAGATCCCCGTTCAGAAGTTCTAGCTTCATGCCGGGCACAGCCGAGATAATCTCTTTGTAGTTTGCACAGAGCAAAAGAGCCCTATTTTTTTTTTATTGGAAAAAGAAAAAGGAAAGAAAAGGGAGAAAAATAAGGGGAAGGAATCAAAGTTGAAAGCCATATATCGTTTAGGGGGGACGAAGTTCCAGCATGCACAACGATCAAAAGATAGTTTACCGCTCACTGGGCCCAGGTAGGAAGTAGCGTAATGGATGCCAACCAGCAAACTTTGAATTAATTGATGAATGGTGGAAGGGATAAACGATAAGCTGGACTGACTTCTGGGTAAATGTTTACAGAACAATACAGAAATGGGCGGAATATTTTCCTTTGCTGAGGAAAAGAACACGGAGAAAACTTAGCATTTAAAAAAAATCAGTGCAATGCAGAAACGTCGGCTTAAACTTGGTTTATTGTTTGCTTGCTGACAACAATGCCTGGGGATTTTGAGAAGTTTTGAAGCAGATTAAATATCTCTAGCTAGCTAGATAAGAGAAGTTATCAGGACTGGGATCCAAGCCGGGCCCATCGAAAAACAAGAATATTTTGCCCTTTAAAAAGGATAGATAGAATGATTTTTCCGCCCTGCCTCTCCGGTATGGTTCACATCTTCCAGATGGATGTAGACATGGGGGGAAATGGCTGACTTTGGATAGCTGCCAACATCTAGGTTCTTGGAAAGGAGACCACAGGGAGATCTCGGGCCGGGAAATGGATACTACAAGTAGTCCTTGACTTAACAACTAACCCACGAGGGTTGCAGTGTCCCCGGGGTCATGTGATCCCCTTTTGTGACTTTCTAAGTCAATGGGGAAGTCAGATTCACAGAACACCTTTGGCAAGGAAGGTTGTAAAATGGGGCAAAACACACAGAATGTAGCCTTAAGTCGAGGACTACTTGCATCTATCTGTAAATTAGGGCTCTTTGGAGACAGCTGGTTCTGCAAGAACAGAACTCGGTTTATGCCTGGCACAATTATGGGCAGCCAAATTGATTTGGCACCTGTATGCTGATCTGAGGTGTGGAGGCATAGTTTAATCTGAAAGAGGCTCGCTGCATTTTCGGCGCACCCTCCGGCGCTGCCTTTGTGCCTCCTGGCTATTTCAGAAATTAATTATCTAATGGTAATCGTGTTTGTGTTGCTAGAGACGTGGAGGAGCACAGCTCGCCCCTCGGAGAGATTGCAGCGAGGCGTGATAAGAGATTAACGTTTAGAAAATCTTAGGAAGTCAGCCGGGACATCTCTCTCCAAAGCTTGGGAAACCATGGTTAGCTTTTCTTCTGGGCTGGATCTCAGAGGCAAAAAGAACTTGGGCTTGGGAAGGTTTATTCTGTTTTAGATTTCAAAGAAGGGATCGTGGCCTGGTGCAGTTTTCCACCCTGTGGTTTTCTATTGTTTTTAAAAAGAGTAAAGATAGGGTAGGTGCCTTCTTAAAACAAACAAATAAGCTGGTTTTATGCAGTGCTGTTTCTGTATAAAACTTGCTTGAGGCAGGAGAGGCATTTCACACTGTAGCAGCCAAAAATGGTCGTATTCTTGTTAAAGACTCCAGGGGAGTTTAAAGACCAGCTAGCACTGATAACGTTATTTAATTTGGTCGTGAAATGTCTGCAAGAAAACCACCAAGTTCAGATCTACTGTATATAAACAGAGCGAGCCACACTCATTAGCACTGATGATGTTACCTAGTTGGGTCATGAAATGTCTGCAGGAAAACAACACCCAACAACTACTGTATATAAACAGGGAGCAAGTCACACACACCAACACTGATGTTTTTTTAGTTTAGTAATGAAATGTCTGCAAGAAAACAACCCAGTTTAGAGAGGCCCAAGGATGCCACAGTTTAAAGACTGACCGTTGCACGTAAGGTTGTGCCAACTGGCCACAGCCCAGTTTTAAAAGTCCTGCTCTTCCATTTTCTCCCTGTTCCCAACTCTAAATTTGAATATCAAGCCTGGATGATCTGATTTTCCCATTCTGGAGATCTCTGTTCCATCTCCTGATAGGACTTATTTGTTGACGTCCAGCTCCAAACATCTCCCTTGTAATTTAAACTCTTGCGACCTCTTGTCTTCTGAAACAATTCCAAACCATTGTCTTCTCCATCTTTGAGCATCTTAAGATACCTGAAGGCCACTTCTGTGTTTCTTTACAAGATCCTGTCTACCTAGATGCACTGAATACTCCCAAGTTTATTCTTCCAGGCTTGGTCGGTCTAGTTTGTAGTTGGTTTCATGTCGGGATGACGTAGAACGTTGGGGATGGCCACCACCGTGGATCAGCGGTAGGACATCTGAGATGTTCCTCAAGGGAGACTCCAGATGCCATCAGCCACGGCCAGTCAGCAGGATGGGAGCTGGAGGGAACAATGCAGATGCTTCTCCCCATGGTTTCCTTCCTACAAAAAGGGTGGTGGTTCTTCAGAACATGACAAAACCCAACAGTTGCCTTCTCCATCTCCTGTAGAGGAGTGCAAAGTTCAGGAAGCAGAGGCTGACCTCATCCTGGGAACTAGACAGGGTTGGCTTGGTCTGGCGGGCCTCCCCCTGGCCCTTAAAGCAGGCTGGCTGGGGGATTCTGGGAGTTGAAGTCCACACATCACCAAGCTGCCACATTTGGGGAACCCCAAGAGGAGCTAAGGGTCAACTGTGTTTGTTCTTCTGGGCAAGAATTATCCTCACTGCATCACTGTGAATAGTTTCTGGTTTGGGATTGTCGAGTTGTTGAGCAACCCCTCGGTACCAGTTCACACACACACACACACACACACACACACACACACACACACACACACGAGAAGGGAGACAAGGGCCAAAGAAGTCAGAAGGAAAAGGTGGAGTTTACGGGAAATTTCATCAGGAGAAAAGTACAAAATCTCCAGGAATGGCAAGGGAATGAATGGCCCTTAACCACTACTTCCACCACCACCACCACCACCCTTCTGCCTGGATTTTGATTCAGCAATAAGAACTGTATTTTATTTTAATTTTTTTGGAGCAAAAATACTGTGAATTTACTCTGTGTGTGTGTGTGAGGTTTTTTTTTTTTTTAAGTACCAGGAATGGGCACTTAAAAAGAGATGTTGAAATAATAATTATTAATAAAGAGGTCAAAATGAAAAAAAAAAAGGAATACTTCTGCTTTTAAGGGAAATTAAGGGGGGGGGGGAAGGAGGAATGTTTAAAAAGAGCAAAGGGATTAAACGGTATTTTTTCCCCCAAAAGAGAAACGGACTGATCTGATTTTATTTGTGTGAAAAACAAGAGGAAGGTGCGGAAGCAGGGGAAAAAAATTAAACAGTTGTCCTTGACGTACAACCACAACTGAGCCCCCAAAATTCTGTGGCTAAGGAGGACAGTTGTTAAGTGAGTCTTGCCTCGTTTTATGACCTTTTCTTGCCATGGTTAAGTGAATCCCTGCAACTGTTAATCTAGTCACACAGTCGCTAAGCGAATCTAGGTTCCTGGCTTGTTAAAAGGTAGCAAAAGTGGATCCTTTGACCCTGGGAACGTCATAAATATGAATCAGTTGTCTGAACTTTGATCCTGTGACCCAGGGGGGGGAATGTTACAATGGCTGTACGAAAAATGGTCGCGAATCGCTTTAGTCCCAGTGATGCTGTAACTTCAAACGGTCACTAAACAAACCATATCACCTGTATCTAAGAGAGGAAATATCAAAGAGAAAAACGAAGGACGTAGTAGAGAAATGTTGGTCCTATGTCCATTCGAATCAAGCCCCACCTATTCTAGGTTAGTATCCTTTGATGCTCGGGGGGGGGGGGACCTCAGAAAGAAAGATGTCCGGATAGTACCTGGCTCAATTAAACCCTTAGGCCAACATCTGTGTAGGTTGCACCTGTAGGAGCTCAGCGTGGAGATATTTGCACCGAGAACCAGGATCTTCTTCGCAGCCCAAACCTGTTGAAGGCTCAGCCAACAATGCTTGGCATGTTGAGGGTCAGCAATCTTGGCTAGAACCCAGGTCTATTTCGGACACCATGACGAAGGCCCACACAAGACGTTCGGTGGCCGCCAACTGCCAGATAACACCGGCTCCTCTGTAGCGTTAAGGCTTCCAAAGAATGGAAGGATTGGGGGAAAAAAAAACAGGACAAAGGATCAAAATAGACCAGAATGCCTGGAATGTTTTCCTCTGGCCATCTGGTGCTCCTTCCATCTTGGGGGGTCCGCGAGAAGCACCGAAAGGGTCAGAAAAGCAAGGAGACTCAACTTTGGGGAAGACAAGCTGTCATCTTCGGTTTAAGTCTTGTTCTTGAGAACAGGTGTCACGCAGGTGGACCTCAATTCAGTTGTTTTCCATCTGGACTTCTAACCAACACCAATTGAGGCCAAGAAGTGGAGTTACTTACTCAGCCCATAGATGAAAAGACTTTTTAACTTAACGACGGGGGAAAACGAGGCCGTAAAATCCGGCCCGAATCCCTTAACAACCACTTCGTTTAGCGGCAGGAATTCTGATCCTGGCCGTGGTTGCAAGTTGAGGGTATCTTTATTTCTGTTTTATGGATTGTGGTGCGTTGCTCGGAGGCGTCGTAGGGGACAGCTGGCCAGAGGAGGACTGCAAATTATATATATATATATAAAAAGAATTTATTCTCTTCCGTTGGACAAAGCTCGTTTGATCTTGCATGCCGGAGATGCTAACGAGAGGGGCCAAGGGATCCATAGCTGAGATTAACTCGCCGCCGATAACTGGATCCTGGCCAGCTCAGCTGCCAAACTGGAATGCCTCCTCCAACTTCTGGATCAGGAGTAGATGAAGAAAGGAACGTAGGGGCTCAGCCATCCAGCCGCCCATGTGGTTGTGCGCTAAAATACACAGCTTTCTGGGTCTCGAGCCTTCGGCGGGTTGGTGTTCGGGCAGGAAAGGGGCAACGCTAAGGGTTTATTGGAGAGGAGGAAGGAGGAAAGGGGGTAAGGAGACGGCTAGGAGGTCCGAAATTAAGACCTCAAAGCTAATATTCCCACAAGAAAGGATTATTTGTAGCTCAGGGTTGAACTGGGAGCTCCTTGATGCTTGCTAGGCTTGGAGGTTTTCTTGCATGATGTTTCCTGGCCCAACTACGGAACGCCGTCAGTACCAGAAGGGAGAGAATAATCCCACTGCCTTCTAACCCTGATGATGATGCCTAGTTTGGTTACGAGACGTCTGCAAATAAATAATCAAGCTCAACGGGCACCAAGGACCCCTCCTTTTCTCCTCCCCTCCACACATCCCACTAATTTATTTATGCATTTGTTTGTTTGTTTGTTTGATATACCGCCCTTCTCCCGAAGGACTCAGGGCCATAAAAATCATACCGCACAAAATTTAAGGTATAGATTAAACCAAAATTTAAGCCTGGCCAACGAATAAAATTAAAAACATTTAAAATCCATTGTCCCCAATTACAAATTCAAATGAAGATTCTTTTACTGTCCCAGCGTAATTGTGTATCGCACCTTCATGGCTTTAAAAGGAGAGGCAGTCGTGGATAAATGCAACAGACAACCAGTCAACGTCAGAAAAAAGTGATTTATTATTTTTCCTTTGGCTTCGATCTCACAGGGTCCCCGGAAACCAATTTGGGGGGCAGGGGGGCGGGGCTTAAGATATGGAAGGTTAGGAAGGACTGAAATAGCCCACATGCAGAAGATTCTTAATAGATGCCATTAGGAAGATAAAAGGCCAGCTGCCACAGCTGTCTTCCGCGATAAACTCAAAGTGGAAAAGAAAAAAAAAAAAGTTCCTGCAGGAGAAGAGCTGCCCGAAATACAGCAACCGAGGCAGGAAAAATCAGATATGCCACTAAGTGGGTTTCGGCTCAGGTCTTGATTTTCACGTGGGATTTTTCACTTTGAGTCCTTTCTCCAGGCTGCTATGCTTAGGAAAAGGGATCCGGCATGGTTCCCATGTCACAAAAACTGAGAGCATTAAAAAAAAAAAAGGCTTCTAGTCCTCATGGTTTTGGAAAAAAAAAATCTTATCTTCTGGATGCTGAATCCTTCTTTCCTTCTCCCATCTTTTCTTTCTTTCTTTCTTTCTTTCCTTTCCTTTCTTTTTCTTTCTCCTTCCTTCCTTCCCTCTTCCTTTGCCTTCCTTCCTCATTGCCCAATTAATACATCAAGCTTCCTCGAAGGTTTGTGGCATTGTAAAAATTCGCTCAAAGGAAGGTTTCCAAGTATTTTGTTTTTCCTCCACTGTTTCAGATTAATTTCTGCTTCCTTCACCCCATCCTGGGCTGCGATTCAAGCCCAGGAAGAGACACGAGGTGGTTACATCCAGGCAACCTTGGCTGATATTAATAGAAAAAAAGAAAACTAGGTTTGTTTGGAGGTGGATGGGACGCCACAAAGAGATGCCCAGGGGTGTCAAACTCCATTTCACTGAGGGCCGCATCAGGGTTGTGTTTGACCTCGGAGGGCCGGGGTGGCGGGATTCTGGGCGTGACATGGGACTCGTATCGGGGGCACCTGTGGTGGTCAAGGCAGGACTTCAGTGAGACCCCCCTCCCTCTCATTATAGCCTGCCTGCCTTCCTTCCTTCCTTCCTTCCTTCCTTCCTTCCTTCCTTCCCCTTTCCTTATTTTTCTTTTCTTACTCTCTTCCCATCTTTTTCTCTTTCCTTTTTTCCTTTCTTGTCCCTTTTTGCATGCTCAAATGCAAAATTTCTCCTTTTGTTCTGCGTTTGTTTCGATAGCCGGTGAAAATGGGGCACGGGGAGGCCATGCGCTCCCCCACCAAGCTCCATTTTAGCTACTGCAGGCCAGTCCTTCGCTGGTTCCAGGTCGGCCCCCCTGGGGCCAGATCTAAGCACCCCGTGGGCCAAATCCGGCCCCCGGGCCTTGAGTTTGACACCCCTGATTTAGATGATGGATCCCTAAAGTTCCCAGGAATTCAGCTTTACGACAGATGTCACTTTAAAACCACGATTGGCTGTTAAGAGTAAACCAGTTTGACCCACGCTGGTATCCTGGGAGTTGAAGCCCCTGACGTGCCGTTAAAGTGGCCGAGGTTAACAGACACTATATAGAGACATTCCTCAACTTAGGACCGGTCTCTTAGCAACCGTTCATTGACAGAATTGCCTGGGGGGGGGGGGGAAACATATGTGAGGGGTATGAATGGCTCCCCCCTCCCCAATTCCTGCAGTTCTGTGACCGTATTTTATGCCTTTGGGAACCAAGACATTATTTAAAGCTATTTCCATGTTTTGCAATCACATGGCTGTGTTTTTCCATAGATAGATAGATAGATAGATAGATAGATAGATAGATAGAGATAGAGATAGATAGATAGATATATAGATAGATAGATAGAGATAGATAGATATAGATAGATAGATAGATAGATAGAGATAGATAGAGATAGATAGATATAGAGATAGATAGATAGATAGATAGATAGATAGATAGATAGATAGATAGGTAGGTAGATAGAGATATAGAGATAGATAGATAGAGATAGAGATAGATAGATAGATATAGATAGATAGATAGATATAGAGATAGATAGAGAGAGAGAGATAGAGATAGATAGATAGATATAGATAGATAGATATAGATATAGCAAAAATACCGGCATCTATTTCTAGTCTATAAGGAGAACTGGGTTCCAGATCAAACCACGGTTCACTTAATGAATGCATGGATGAACAGAATAGAGCTGGAAGGGACCTCGGGAGGTCCTCTAGACCAGCCCCCTGCTCCACAGCAGGAGAACCTTCCCGATCACGGCGTCCACTTAAAAACCAACGGCGCAAAGAAGGAAAAAAAAAAAAGTGAAATAAAATAAAAAGATAATAAAATCAGCCTGCTTTACGGCCGTCACAAGCTAACTCCATTAAGGTCGTAGCTCGAGGACCTTAGGCTTCTAGTAAAGCTATCACGCAATCCTTCAAAGGGGATCCCTCTTCAAAACAAAACCACTGGCGCCCACCAAACGGGGCTTTCGACGTTCGCCAAGGCGGAATTCAAAGACCAGCAGACAAAATAGCTTTATTTAGCAAGGCCGAGCGACATTTCCGCTAACAAAACAAAACAAAAAATAGGCAATTTCATGAAGGCTGGGTGGGTGGGTTGCTTTTTTGTTTGTTTGTTTGTTTGCCCTGTTTCGGTTCGATATAAAAAGTTGGAGGAAGCGACATTTAAAAAAAGGAAAGTCCCGGAAGAGACGAAGAGCTGTTGCCTGCTCAGCTCCTCCAGCCGCTGAATCCTGAAGTGGACCTAAAAAGGGGAAAAGAAATAATAATAATAATAATAACAATAATAACAATAACAACAAACAAACAAACAAACAAATAAAATAAAAATAGAGAATGGAACTCAGTTGCTTTAGACTGAACCCGCTCCGTTTCGGAGAACTGGCAGTCCTCCACTTACGACCAGGGAAAAAAAACAGCCTAAAACTTCCATTACTAAGTGGGCTTGGCTCCTGGCCACGGTTGTTCAGTGAATCCCTTGCAGTTGTAACACGGTCGTTAAGTGAATCTGGTTTTCCCCATGGCTTACTGGTCACAAAACAGGATCGTGTGTTGTTCCCGCTCTGCCCGGGGACACTGCGACCGTCATAAATGTGAGTCAGCTGTCAAGCATCCGGATTCTACCACTGGGCTGCAAGGATGCTGCGAGACGGGTGTGAGGTGCGAAACCCGGCTAGGCATCCCCTTTTTTTTCCTGGTGCCGTTGCAACTTCGAATGGTCATTAAATTGAGGACTGCCTCTGAACTTGAGAGGCCTTCGGATGTGAATGGGTCAAGAGGCTTTGTGGGGTCACTAAACGAACGGCGCGAGTCAAGGGGTGGGAGGCGGCGCATGAGTGGTGCAGGGGCCTAGAGGTGGTGGCCTCAACTCACAATCAGGAGGCTGTGAGTTCGATCCTAACTAGAGGCAGATCTTTCTCTCTCCGGGCACGATGCGAATTATCTGCTGAATAGAACTCCGCTCTGGCAACAGGAAAGGTATCCGGCCAGTCAACACTCGGCTCCATTCAGCTGCCCTGACTCCACCCCGATGCAAGGGATTACGGGGTCATTAAAAGAGGGGAAAAAAACCACTAAACCCTCCGAGGTGGGAGGAGAATTCTCCGCCAGATCCTTGGCTTTGGCATTAATGCTCTTACACGGAGAGAGGAGACACCCAACAAAGCCGGCCTCCTGATTAAACAAACAAAAAACAAACAAAACCCTCCGGCGGGATTAAGCGGGATTTTTAATATCTTTCAGCCGCAGAAGGAAGCATTTCGGGCGCGGAAAGCAGCCACTAGAAAGACAGACAGAAGGGCACAGGGATCTGGACTTACGCATTCGACGATCCGAAGCCAAATCCTACGGGAGGGGAGAGAGAGAGAGAGAGAGAGGGGGAGAGAGAGAGAGAGAGAGAGAGAGAGAAAATAAAGGTGGACAAAAGGAAAAGAAAGGATTAGTGGGGAAGTCACAAAAGGAGGAATACACTTTGCAAAATGATGGGGGTTTTGGAGCTGGATTCACCATTCTTTCAAGAACCCCATTATTGATTCGATTTGATGCCATTTTTATTACTTTCAAGGCAGCAAAACCTACCTAATCCTCCTCCTGTTTTCCTCACAACCACCACCCTGTGAGGTGGGCCGGGCTGGAAGAAAAGGACTGCGGGCTGTACTGGAACTCACCGTCACCTGGTGATTGGCCCAAAGTCACCCAGCCAGCAGGCTGGATTAGAAGTCACCGACTCCTAGCTTTTCGGTCAGCATCCTTAACATGAACTGAATGGTGTCGTTTTTCAAGTTCTTTACTTCTTTCCTTTCTTCTCCCTTTCTTATTTTCCCTCCTTCCCTCTCCCTTTCTCATCATCTCTCCTCGCTCCTTTTTCTCCTTTCTTTCTTTCCTTCCTTCCTTCCTTCCTTCCTTCCTTC
>JANHFR010707759.1:0-10393 GCA_032468015.1 Mimophis mahfalensis | reverse complement strand
TGCCAGGGCCACAAAACAGCTGAGGTGAACCAATCGGCTTTGGGGCATCTCAGCAATAAAGGATAGCTCAGAAGCGTGGGCAGGTGGATGGGGCGACTTATGTGCACCTCTGCCGATGCTAACAACCTGTTTGCCCAAACAAGGCCGAACCAGTAGAAACCCACCTCTGGATGGAGGCTTATAGAAAGTCTGCAACTTGTAGCTTTCACCAGGAAACATTCTGGTTCATGTGTAGCGGGACAGGAAACATGCTAATGACACATTCTTTCTAAGGAACAGAAGATCATAGGTGTTTTACCATGACTTGAAACTGATCCCTAACATTCAACTATTTCTCCTTCCCTCATATTGAGCAGAGGTAGGTGATGATTTGTAGTTGTTAAATAGGACCATGCATAGTCTGTACCAGACATTTCAGCCCACTGCTGATATAGAAAAGCTTAACAGCACAAGAAGTTGTTCCAGCGCATTAACGTTTACATACACTATTTTGCTCAAGTTGGCAGTTCCCTATCAACACAAATAGCAATATGATTCCAGTTGCTTACATTCCAACATGTAATCCCAATCACTGTGAAAGACATTTGAATGTTAGAAATATGCTGACTTCTGGGAGATTTCCAGACATATGTAAGGTTCATAGTCTAGCCATAATGTTTCCTGAACTCAGAAAACTTATAGTATAATTATGATTTCTGATTCATAATTATAATTAGGAAACATGAAATTCAGTAACAGAATTCCCACTAAAATTAGTGCAATGGGTGCTTCATATTTTTTTTTGCTCTCACTTCAAAAACATCTGACTTCTTAAAAACCTCCAGTGTTGGAGCATCTAATTATGTAATAATATTTACTTAATTTTTTATCTTAGTTCTACTGATTATAGTAAAAATATAGTCCTGATATGATCTGAAGGGTATCTTGACAAACCTAGCCACTGCTACCAATTTTATTTTATGCCATGTATCTTTAATGCATCCAGAAATTGAACACAAAAATGCTGAAGAATTCAAATTTTCTTCCTGAAGAATTTCAGGACCCGTCTATCTTCTATGGAAAATATATCAGTCATTGATATAAGATATTCTATTTTATTTTCATGTTGTTGAACTGTGGAATCTCTGAGCTGACAACCAGGGCTCACCCATTCTCCAATTTTTCATTCATAGATACAGTACATTACATTCACCTTTGTTTATCAAGATTGCTTCCACCTCATGCCAATGTGTTCTTACATGTCATTACTTCGTTATCGTAATAAGAAATCTTATGGTGCAAAGTGTAGCTTTAACTCTCCTCCTAGTCTAGTGTCGTGGTTATGGATGAGTTGCCCATGTTTTTCAGCAGGATAAAGTCCATAAACATCTATAAGGATATTACCAAGTTTCCTGGCTGTTGTTAACATGTTTCCAATTCAAAGCTATTGAAAACAGGAGAACAATGAATTTTTCTTTGGCCTACAAGATTCTTTGCGCAAAGTACGTCAACTACCTCATTGCTGTATTTATTATTCCTATTTTATAGATATGAGAATTGAGACTTAGATACCTAGAATTTCCTGATAACATTTCCTCTATCTGACTAAAAAAAAAAGACACTATTAGTGTTTGATAAGGTATCTCTGTAAACGTCCTTACACATTGTAATCTGAAGATTTGTTGACACTCTCCATGATGCAAAATTCTAAAAGGAAATATGCCATAGGTCAACTGCAGACCAGAACAGAGATATTTAACTAGCAACATCTGTCCTTGGCTTTACCTTTGATTTTTCTTAGGCGAAGAAAATTTATATTATGTACATTTCCAGCCAATGCTTAAAAATATTCATTTGTGGTTCCAAGATTCACTGAGTTCAAAGGCAATTGAATGGAAGGCCATGTTTCATTAACATCTGCACAGGTACAATAAAAGGTGACTTTCATAATGATTTCTTTGTGTCAAATTAAAATGGTTTTAGGTTCTAGGAAAAGAATAAGGATTCTTAAGCTGGCTGACTCAATTACCCCTTTTGATGTCTCAAATAATGTTATTTACCCACACACCCACCCCCAAACAACCCATCCCGATTCTGTTATTTAACATGCACAGCCCAGGAGTGGCAGTCCCAGAATGAAACCTTCACTCACATAGAATTACAATGTGCTTCATTATCTGCAGGTTAGAACTTCTGTTCTAGAACCTACAATACTTTCTGCAATCATTGTAGAAATAATACTTGTGCACCACTCTTGGTGAAATGGGCATCCATTTAAGTTTGATTAATAAATCAATAAAAATATCACAGTGGTGAAAAGGTCTGTTTAAAGTCAAGACCCCCTGCTTGCTACGGAAATCCAAATTTGAACAACCAACAAAGCTCTCCAGTTGAGTACATTCAGTAAAGGGATCTTGTCTTCTTAAAATTTGCATTGATTGTTACCAGACTTGCACACAAGAATGATCTTCCATAGAACAAAGTAAGGTGTGTTAATGCTCAGTATTTCTCCACTCTAAATACACCCAGCTCTTTCAGACTCTCATCTTAGGACCTGGTTTCTATATCCCTTGCTATCTTTGAGCCATTTCAATTTCTTCTTCACTGTAATAACCAAAATGGGTATAGATGGGGCTGACCATTACAATGGAACAATTTCTTCCCATGATTTGAAATGTACATTCTTTTGATATAATCTAAAAAAATAATAATTGTGCACCCCTGCCACTCTGTTGGCTCATAGTCCATTGGAATTGGGTGGCCGATGATGTTAAATTAATAATAATACATTTGTAATCCATTATTGTTCCACGTTTTTTTCAAAATACCGTTTCCAAGCCAGTCTTCTTAACATGTTCAATCTGTTGTGGAAATCAAAGGAAGAGAGAAATGTGGCAAGCTAGATAGTAGGCTTCAACAAGATGGGCTAATATGGCATAATCATTTTAGAAGATACCCCCTGAAAACAGCAGCTAACAGTGCTTAGCTGACCTCAACTGACTCGAAAAAAGTTTAAGCAGAGCCAGATCGGCTTAGTACTTGGATGAGAAAGCACCAGAAAATATCAGAGCTGTAGGACCAAGAAGTTTTTAAAAAGGAAATTCCAGAATAAGGCAATGACAAGGTGCTTTTCTAATTTTGCCATGAAAATTACAGAGATGTGCCCATGAAATTACCATGAATGAGTTTGATTTGATGGAATAATTGCCTTTTTACTACGAAAAGCAAGTTAGGTTTGCTTTAATGAAGAAATTTGCATGGTGGAGGCAATGCAATTTGTTTCACTGAAGCAGAGACAAAGCACATTACCTCAGAAAAGCAATACAGTTGGCCCCAAGCCTCTTTGCACCACTGCTATCAGAGAAACCTCCTAGCTTTGAAGTCATTCCACATACGTTGTGGGGCTACAAGGCTAATTTGTAATGTGGCATAGCCTATAGAATATGCCATAACTTTCCGTGCTTTTGATGAAGCAGTCTAGACTGGCAGGACTTTAGCTAGCAGTCCTGAAGAAAAGTTCTCTTTGCCTTGTTCTGTTGAAAAAAAATCCCTACCAGTCTTTTGCACGAGTGAAAGCTCTGCTGAATAAGGCTGAGAGAATCTTTGAAGCAGATCAGGGTAAAGCAAGCAACTGGCTCTCCTTCACTACAAGAAAGAAAGAGGCCATGTTGCTTTGCAAAGCACTTTTGAGGGTGGGCTCTTTCCAAGCTTCCCTCAAGCAAACACCCCTTTGAAGTTTTTCATAGCTTTACTCTTTACTTCTATAAACACATCTCTTTCATCCGTATTCTTTGACAAATTTCCTACAAAAGACGAAGACCCTTTTATGGTGAGATTTAATATTTGTTGTCCAACTGAAAATTATTTAATTACACCTTTCCAGGATTATCAATTTTAATCAGGCAAAAGCCTACTGTTGTCCTTCAACTCTTTCCCTGGTACTAAATTCACTATATTTTCAAAGAGCTGAGGTGTGTTAAACATGATCAGAGGCACAGACTAGTTCTGACAGACTCATTTATGGAAAGCATATGAAGTAGGACAAATCTTAACAATAATCTTTTGAAGAAAGACTGTGATAATGAACTAATGTTTTTCCACATCAGAGATTCCAATACTTTGAAACAATTTTAAAATGTTCACTTTTTGTTTACCAAACAGTGTACTGTAATGATTGTGAGATGAAATCAGTCAGTGCATTAAACTTGAAGAGGTAGGGAAACAGAAAACAAAGACAAATAAATCTCAGTGTCTATAATCATCTACACTCAGTTATATTAGATACCATTATTCTTCTCTTTGAGAATTTCTACTGATCACCATACATTCATTTTTCCTCATATGCTTTTGCAGTTTACCGTAACTCCTTCCTTCAAATGCCAGCATTAAGTCAATGTTTGGACCAGCTAATCAGGTAACCAGCAGCAACAAACAAGCAAGCAAGCACGCATATAATTTAAAGTTTTAAGAGGAAAATGATTGACCTAGTGATTTTTGACCCTTGAGATTATGATCCTGCTCTGTGCTCTTTCAAGGAATAGAATGACACAGCTTAATCTCACAGGATTGATTTGAAGATCAGAGCAGCATGAAGTTGCTGGATCTGTGGTAATAAAAGAGGATTTTAAATGAGGAATGACATCTATTACCTTTCTAAATTAGAGCACGCAGCTGCCACATTATGAAGAACAGATTTAAAAGCACTTTAAGTCTTGCAGAAAGTTGACACTTCAACTTAATGTTGAATTTACTCAGCTAAGCTAAATGTGTAACCAGCAAACAATGGTTCTCAGAAAGGCTTGTGAATAGTTAAATGTGTACTATATATACTTCTGACTACATAACTAATATATAAGCACACCATAGATGTGTTCATCCCTGCTGGGCATACACTGAAGGCACATACTGACTTTGAGAAAATGGCTGAAAACTTAGCACTCTCCCAGATAAACTGTACTACTAATGTGGTGATCTATTCAGCAAAACTGAGTAGGAGCTAGAGGTTTATAGCCAAGACCACCAGCTAAATAATCATTGGCCAAATATTGCTTTTTATCATAAGTATGATAAGCAACAGAATACAGTAGTCCGAAGTTTAGGAAATCTGGACTGATACCATAGGAAGTCATGTATGAGCATACCTTAGAAATACTGCACATTTGTGGTGGTTCCAGACCACCACAATAAAATGAATATTTCAATTTATTCCATTGTACTTTCAATCCCCGATTTGAGATAACTCTCAACAATCTGGTGGGATCAAATATGTCCAACTACCTTCATTTCCCCCCTATTTTATATCTATGCACATGTTTTCCTTAAAAAGTTTTTATTCTTCCACAAAATTTGAGCCTGTCCGAAGTCTGCTTCTAGCTCAGTCTTATCGTGGTACTATTTTAACTTCATACGCTGTAAGATCAAATGACTTGTTTATAACTAAAATGCAGGCTAATTATTGACCCATATAGTTAGCCATGGAGTTAGTTTGTATTGTGTAGAAGTTGCAGGACCTTAGACAATATGGTACTTGTGACTTTGAAATATACTTTAAGACATTTGGAACAACAAAACTGCTGAAAGTATTGGATTAAAGGGAAGATAGAAGGATATTGAAACAGTACTCTGTCCACCTGCAAGCTTAGGGAAAAGTGATCTATACTTGTATACACTCAATAAGATCCAGCAGTGAAGATTACTTACACAATAAACCTTTTGCATGGACTGTCCCCAAGAATGATCCCAAGGTCATCTCAGAGGAAATGTGGGCTGGATTTACCCTTTGTTGGGAATGACTTGTCACAGTTTGCCAATGGATAGTGTGAGGGAGCTCAGGGTTCAGCTGAGGAAGGGAAATAAGCGAAGGAGAGAAGTTACTCTCCTGAGGGAAATCGGGAAATCAGAAGTAGGATTTTGCTCAAAATGTTAGACCATTTAAAGATAATAGGCTGATTCATTCCCTCCCCACCCCCCAAGAAGACTCTCATATGTCATTACAAGTAGTTATAATTTCTCTCTGTGATTAAAAGGCAGCCTCAGAAATCATTACATTGGCTGTATTTTCTTAATCATTTAACTGCAACCAGATTGATCTCTGTCCTGACCTTGGGAAACTGTAAAGATAATGTTGGCTGACGTGGTCTGTTCTTTGCAGTTCACACTAATTGCATGTGTTTCTGGGTGTGATATAAAGAAGATCACTGCTCTGCAGCATAACTGGTATATATAATAAATCCCCAAATCTGCTTAAGACAAGTGAGCAAGAAGACAAGCTATAATAGCCAAGAATAAATGGGAATTATTTGCCTGTTGTTGTGAAGCTTCATTTATATGTTTCATTTACTGGAAAATGTAGTTATCTCAAATATTAATATTGTAAGATCGATGTTTTAACATCTATATGTTCATCCAAAATGGCATATATGTAGGTACATTCTCTCTCTCTCTCTCTCTCTCTCTCTCTCTCTCTCTCTCTCTCTCTCTCTCTCTCTCACTCTCTCTCTCTCTCTCTCTCACACACACACACACACTGACTGACTGACTGACTAAGGGACTGAGTTTGAATTATGATTTCTCAACACACTTTTCATTGTAGGCTACCCAGAGTCATAACTGTGAGATGTCTATATAAATGTAAGGAATAAATAACTAAATAAATCATTTTGGCATCCCTGGGGCTAGGACTGAATTCCTATAATAGTGGACCTTCCCTCTAAATGAACATTTATTAGAAATAACAAAACAGGTTTTAAAATTAGCTATGTTTTCTTTTCCCCCATTTAATTATTTGCTTAATAAACAATAACAATAAAAACAGTCAAAGCAGTAAATTTTGCTGTCTTTTCTTTCACACCATTGTACGGGTGTGAAAGCGTGTATCACGAGGAAAATTATTCCTTTTCTGTCACCAGGCTGGTTCTCATAAATTACATTTGCCACTAAAATGAATAACAATAACAAATAACAATATGTTATTTTTGCTGCAGGGTTTGGCCAAAAGCCAGATTGCAGTTTCAACAGCACAACTGAAGCTCTGCTTGTTTGTACAGGTGTCAGAAAGGAAAAAAACAACAGGCAGAATTTCAGTCCTACCATTGTGCTCAAGATCTTGATTCTTTTGAACATACTCTAAGGACATTCCTGTTTAACACTTAACATAATCCAGCGTTTTCCCAGATTTTGTCACTGTTTGTAGCGTCTGATTTTTTAGCACAAAGAATCCATGTCTGAATACCTATTATTTAAGGCAATGAATTTTTTAAAATAAACCAAACCTGCAACTGTAAATATCAAATACCTTCATAAATAGGTAACATACCATACTTAAATACCATACGTTGTTGCCACAAATATGGCATAGGGTTGAGATGAGGATACTAGGCACTGTTGTGAATATCCTTTCCGCAGCAGTACCACCAAAAATAAACTGGATACAATAAATATTTGGATATATCAATCATGCACTAAGTTAGACTGAGTTTATTTGCAATTGTGCGGTCATCTTTCCCACATGTTCTCCATTTAAGAAAACAAATACTCTTGTTATAAACATCCTCAGTGGCAAGATTATTTGCATGCATATATAAATTATGGAAATATACAAATTTAAAGCTGATTTAGCTCTAACCATTTAAAGGTTCCTCTCCCCCCCCCTTTTTTTTAAATTGTTTTGGTCCTTTGCAAAGTTCTTTAGTCTGAGAACATGGAATCATTATGTCTTTGTTTGTGAATATTTAAATTATTTTAACAAAGTATGAGTGAGAAGTATCTGTTTTTATTCCTTTAGAATAATCAATAATACAGCACACACACACACACCCATACACTTTTACTAGGTATGCTTACTGGTCAGACTAGGAAAAACAAAGCAGTCAGAGTAGTTATAGATGACAGAAATAAATTCTAAAAAGGGCTTAAAGTAGCATAGCAGATTTGGGCTGCAAATATCTGGATGAGAGTGAAATGGCAGCAATACATTAAAGTTTGCTGTTATCTCTTTGTTGCCAACCTATGTTCCTCTGGGGCAACTGGATCTGGCAGTTCTCACTTGAAAACCATCTAGTTTGATTTACTTTCCCCCCCCCCCCAAAAAAAGTCCAATATCAGAACTACCTTTAAAAGATGGCTAACATGGTACTCTTTGAGGAATTGGGTGGGGCAGAGAATCCAAGATGGCAACACACTAGCAACTTCTGAAGCAAACTCCTGGCTATTCCACTTCTGGCTTAACCCAATGCTCTCAAAACACCATCCAGGGACCAGAAAAGAATCTAGATAAGCCCAAGCAACGTTATGGAAGCCATCAAGCTTAACAAAGCAGAAAAACAGATGAGGATCAACTCTTAACTCCGCACTGCAGACTCAACTAAATAAGTGAGTAATGGATCCACTGTTCCAGGATCCCTTTAACCTTCCAAAGACTGTAAAAATGGAGAACCCAGCCATAACACAGGCCATCTTCTCAACTCTCCAAGGACTGTGAAAATCATCCACCGAATCAGGTAGATAACCTCCTGGAGCAAGCTCCTGGGCTGCTCTGACAACTATATCTCTAGGCTTGTCTTCTGTCTGCTACTGTTCGAAAACTTCTACCAAGGGAGAACAAACTTACTGCTGAATGTGATAACCAAATAGAGCTAATGGGCTTTATTTCGAATAACATAAAGATCAATTAAACAGTGATTGGGCTGCATCTTTCAATTTGCCTCTTCAAGCAATGGCAGTTAACAAGAGGAGAAAATGATGTTTATCTTCATGCTGAAAATACTGTTCTGCGTCAAGTTCCTATTGAAGGCATTACGATGGACCAATAAGGCTGAAACCATTAGTTTTTCTTATCTCATAAATCCTTACACTGGCTCTGGGAAGTAACTAGTGTGGTGCATGAAGAATATTTCTGCTTCAAAGTAGAATGTAGAGAGGAGAAGAGCTTGTGATATGAGTGTTGCAGATTTATTTTGATCTTTTTTCTCCTCTTTAATATTAATGCATGCCTGCTAGCACACATTTGCTTTTGGTGAAGTGTCATAGTGGATGTTAACCCCATAACTGCAGACTGTTCAGCTGACCTGTGTTTCTTAGAAGCACAGATGTGGCTTACTCTTACTCTTACAGTCTTACTCTTCTTTTCAGTCGCTCATCTGGATCTCTTTTAGCGTTTTTGGAACTTTACCAGGACCTTGTTCTGCTTTGCTCTGGTTTGGAAGCAGATTGAACTATTCTGTTCATGGCTGATTTTTAAATAATAGTTTGCATCATGTTGTCACTTTCTGGTATTTTTTCCCCTGGCAGGAAAATAAAATATAGACAGGAGGATGTCAGTAAAGTTTGTGAAGTGTCTCAAATTCTGCTTTCTTCAAAGGAACGATGGTGTGAAGGAAGCAATCATTCTTTAATTTTTCATTACATTGAGCAAGGAACAAAGTCAGGGGAAGCTGTTTGAAAAAATGGGAAGCTGTCCACAATAACTCTCTGCTACTCTTCAAAACACTGCTGCTGTTAATGTCCTCCCTCTCCCCTTCCACCCCTCCTCCTCCTCCTCCAAACCATCCCTGTTCCATTCTTAGTTGTAGGTGGATTTTTAAAAAGTGCCAATGCAATTCTTCACAATTGTGGAGTTCCATATGTGTAGATTGAAAATTATTATACAGATAATTAAATGGTTGTTCCTGGGTAACAAATATAGAGAGATCTATACCCCACCCCTAATGAAGAGTGGAGATCGAAGAAATGAGATTGCCAAAGTATTCTGCATGCTGATATCACTTCCAGTCATTTTCATCATAACAGACTACAGCTGCTATGTGAGAAACATGATTGCAAAGGTAATACAACTAAAAAAAAATGCCATGAAACAATCTTTAAACTAAGCAGGTTCAAGAGGCAAAAATAGCACAAGGACCATTTGCTGATGGTTGTGGCACAGCTAGCATGTCAGTATTGTAAATAAAATACACTTGGACCTGAACCACAACTGTATATCTATCAAGCATTGTCTGTATGAGAATTCCTTAAATGTTTCAAGATAGGGGGACAATGTGGAAAATGTATCATTGTTTTTTTCTTCTTATGGAAACAAAGGAATACCAGATTAAAACATGATTTAATGGTGCTCTATATTTGCATCCATTAGTGAAAAATGTCAGTGGGATGCCTGCCTGAATATGAATGACATCCTTAATCAAGGTCCTGTCTTGGAAGCAGTCTTGGAGTCAAGCAAATTCTTTAATCTGCTTTGATAGTTGATTTTGCTTGTAGAAAGTGATTTTTCCCTCAGTTCTTTCAGTGTAACATCATCTAGCATGTCCTCTCCTTCATTCATGGACAGAGTTCTTGTTTGGTTATTTATTTATTTATTATTTATTAATCGAATTTATATGCCGCCTCTCTCCCGAAGGACTCGGGGCGGCTTACATAT
>JANHFR010707614.1:0-10405 GCA_032468015.1 Mimophis mahfalensis | reverse complement strand
GCCTGGTGGGACTCGAACCTGCACTAATTGCAGGCAGTTGTTAGTAATTAAGGAGGCATTAGCTGCCTGAACCACCATGCATGTCTTTGAGTGGGCAGGTAACCTGGTTGACCACTGCCACATTCTCTATAAAGCGCCTAGGCTGTTTGCCTTTTGTGGCCCTTTTGGACCTTCTAAGGGACTGGCTTTCCCTTTCCTCACCTTCTGAGGAAGAAGGTGAGTTGGAGGAACCTGGGCTCAGTTCTCTCCTTTTCTTGGAGAATTTATTTTTCCTCCAAGGCTGAATGGCTTTGGCAGTGGTGCCTCTCTTAGGGAATGAGAGGTTGTCTGATTCAGAATCAGAAGAGCTGTCTGGCTCTGAATTCTGGTTGAAAGGACTGTCAGTACCTGATCAGAGTGGTGAGGGAGATCTATAGCGATAGATGGTATTGCTCATCTCCTGATTGTGTTTTGATTCACAATCTTTTGACTTGCCTGAGAAGGATGCAGCCTTGCTGGATCCAGGGTTAGAGGCCCCATTAGCCTTAAAGTCTGGTCGATTACTAGTGGTTAGGTCATTGGAGTGGATGTCACTCCAATTCTTGTTCTCTTCAAAATTGGCTGATCTAGGGAGGGACAAGGAATGAATGAAAGAAGGGAGGTGAAAAGAAGGAACATGGCACTCCCATAAAAAATTACCTGGGCAATGCTGGGTAATCAGCTAGTAATATATAAAGTAATACAGGTGAAATAAGACACTCTAAGAAAAGGTGAAAACTTATACAATAAAACTAAAATATTTTTTGTTAAAGTTTTATTAGTTTTTTTAGTTACAACAAATGTCTTTTTACACCCTCCAGTTCCATTTTACATATTTACCAGATGTGTACAGGTTACCATATATCAAACAGTATAATATTACAGCAATATTCCAAATACATCTTATTTAGTTATTTAGAACTTTTAGCATGTTATTCTAATCATTTTATAACACAACCTTTTTACCATTCTATTACCCAGAGGTCCACCAGCAGACCAAACTATCATATGAATTCAAACCAATATATTATCCCCAGTGTCCCTTTTCTAACTCTTAAAAATTCAAAAATTTTAAGCATCAACTTGTTTTACAATTAAAAATTCTTTCAAACTCCACTTTAGTACTACCTCAACACACCAAATCAATCTTATTTAATTATTTAATATCCTTAACTGATTATCCTATACTGTACTTTTATAACCACTATTCAATTACTTTATAACAAAATATTTTACCAAATCTATTTGTAACATTGATAATCTCTCTGTCCCTCCTCTAACCAAGAGGTACCCCAATGGATCAAACTAACAATTCCTAACCCACTCTAATTAATATCATTTTAGAATTCCCATGAATATTTCTAGCTTTCTAAACTATCTTACCCTGGGTGATAATCATACCATATAAATTCAAACAGATACGGTATGTTGTTCTCACAGCCCACTGTAGACCTCAATCCAAAATCCAAAAATCTAATTCTAGTCTCTCGCCTCTCTTAGCAATTAGATATCTCTCTATCTCCGCCCTCATGCTGAAATATTACTAATCTATCTCCTATTAAAAAAAAGCAAACCAACAAAAGCAATCAGGAACCTCAGTCACATCTAGAGTTTTAATTCCCTTTAACTCTGCTCTTTGTTCGCCAGAATTCAATAGGTGCTGGCTGGCCCATCTGACGTCCTCTTTCTTTTCCTCTTCCCATAATTGAAACTTCATTTTTATTTCCTTTGTTTCTGGTCTCTGTTGCTCAGCCAGCTCTTCTTGTGATATTCCAGCCCTTTCCTCTTCAGAGTTAGCCAAATTAACTTAAGGTTCCACTTTTTCCAGAAAACTCTGAAATAAAACTTTGAGCTCTAAATGTATAGTATCCCATTTCCAGGTGGGCTCGACAGCCACACCTTCCCCATTTGAAACCACCACCATTTTTACACAGCTAAATTGTGGCTCGCGAGGCAAAAATTCTATTTTTAAAAAGTAAGATTTTTTAAAAGTCATAAATATTAAAACTCTAACAGTCTCGATGAGATCTAAAGTTTTTAATTAAAACAGGAGGCTTGAGTCACCACCACTACTATGCCCAGTCAGTTACTTTCCAAATTGAAGGGTGCGGGGGAGAAAATCCCAAGAAAGAAGAAAAACTCACTTTCCTCTGCCAATTATTATCTGTAGTCCAACTGATGCAAAGCATTCTTTAAATTTTAGTCCACTCATCTTGACCTGGTGTTGTCTTCTTATTCTAAATCTTCCCAGTCAGGGCTATTTTGGCTATGTGATTGCTCGAATGGCCACTTTTCAATGCTGTGGGGTTGAGTAATTTCCCCGAACCCACTACAGGGAGCTAGCCTTCTCCCCCGGATCCTCGATTACTATGCTCATTTCCCTTCATCCCTATAGGATGAATTTGCCCCCCATATCTGTGGGGGTCCCCACGCAGCAAGAATATTAGTATGGGGAAGACCACAAAACACAACAGTCTCACAGGCTATAGCCCCGCCTTCTCCTAATAAAACTAAAATATAAGTGCTTGGAATGATAATATACTGTATATTGAAAGTGAAGCTATAGGTTGTATGGACTATTTTAAAAAACAAGTTTTATTTCATACTGTAGCTGATTTGTTTTCTTTTGACTATCCATTTTCTTTTGACTATCCATAACAAATTTTTAATAGTGGAGTGTTTAGGCAGGAGAGGATATGGGCAACTGGTTTGTCTTAAAAAGGCAATGCTTAAATGGTATAAGTTGGATTCATGTGACTGTTAAATATGATTTAATGGTCGTCATTGAATTGCATGTTTTTGTGTGAGTTAAAATGACTGCCTAGGTGCCACACCACACTAACTTCAATTTGGAGACAGGCTGTCTGAGAGGAGCCTGAATCTTCATGGCTAAATGTTGCAATTCCTTCCTGAACACCTGCTCAAACGGTTCACCCAGTAACCCTATAAAAGGGGCCGCTTCCTAATGCGCATGTCTACATGTCTTTACTTTTCATACGAGTGTTGTTAGTATGCATCCTGTAAAGTCTGCTTAATAAATGAGTCCATGTTGGAACACGTTTGTGTGGTTAGTCTCTCTCTCTCTCTTCTATCACACCCATCTCCCCTAAATTGATATTCAACAATTGGTGAGCAGAGGATGGTTGCCTAACTGTGAGATGCTAGGTTGTATTGATAATATTTAATATCTTTCTATATAAAAATTATTAGCTTGACACGATGGACTGATTTCAAGAAAATAAAATTGTTAGCATGTTGCAGGGGCTAAAATACTTTTGTAGGAGCCTGGATCAAAGCTACATCTGAACAGGCTAAGATTACAGCCAACTGAGCACTTTCTGCAGATTTTCAAATACAGAAGGATATCAGACAAGGATATCCACTTTCTTCCCTATTATTTATCATTAGAAATGGTAGAAAAAAATTGATGCAACAAACAAATAGATCGTCTCCAAATCCATAGGGTGGAATTTAAGTGTTATTCAGATGATGCAGTACTAACCATTACACAAGGTGCAATAAGATCATTGATGAAAGTTATCCAAGGCTTTGGAGAGTTCTCTAGATAGAAAATCAATGCTCAAAAAACAAAAATAATTACAAGATACTTAATGGAAGAGGATGAGGGTTTTCTGCCTAAGAAATCTAGTTGTCAGGTAATAGAGTCAGTGAAATATCCTGTCTTCTCTTTGACAGGGAAAAATCAAGAAATACATTATGACCATATTATTGATAGCTGGAGGGGAAGAGCTTAGTTATAACAGCAAAAGGGTGGCCTGGAGCTGATGCTGCAAGAGATCATAAACTGCTCATGTTCAAATTCCAATTCAAGTTAAAGCAGAAGAATAAATTCAGAGCAATTTATGTGTTATGATATTGAGCATATACCCAACATTTTCAAGGACAACTTCTGCAAGTTTTAAAGCAATTTAAATGTCATTCATATGGAACCAGAGGAATAATGTGATGAACCTGGAGAAGCTTTAAGGATGAATATGTAAAAACACTGACAAAGATGAAGAAAGTCTAACTATTTAATTATAATTCTCCTATACAAAAAGAAAATCACATTGATTGCTCTGAAGAGGACATGATTATTCTTAGGCAGGGCTGTCAAACTTGCAGCCTGTGGGCCAGATGTGTCACATGCTGGCCACACTGATGCACGGTTTAGCAAAGGGGGAAAAAGTCCCGATACGTCACATGATGCTGCTGTGATGTCACCAGTTTGACCCCCTACGCTAAGGAATATAGTTGCAATAATTCAGATGATTCACATGGGAAAAAAGTGGTCCCCAAATTCCAACAGCTACTATCCAATGGTCAACTGAATTTTGCAATCATCAGTGTCAAACTGGTGGCCTGTGGACCGGATGTGTCACATGCAGACCACGCACACCCTAGCTCTGCAAAAGGCAAAAAAAAACTTTGCAATACATGATGCTGTCACATCATGTGACAGCAACGTGACATGGCAAATTTGATACCTGTGTCCTGGGAAATTAATCTTTCAACCAGGTTCTTTTCACAGGCCCCTGAAAAAATAGTCCACATTTCCACTGGACACCCAATATCTTTTCACTCTGAATTCCATACAGAGGTAAAGCAATGAATTTTAAAATGCACTCTGGCCTTTTGCACACCAATAGTGTCTTCCCAAAAGAGAACTCAGAAAAAGTTGTGTCATTTTCATCCCTGCATAAATCAAGAAAGCTATGATAGAGAATGGAAACGGAAATGGCATCTCATCTTCTATAACAGTGGTTCTCAACCTTCCTACTGCCACGACCCTTTAATACAGTTCCTCATATTGTGGTGGCCCCCAACCATAAAATTATTTTCACATACACCTGTATTTGTGTTGAAATATGTGTTTTCCGATGGTCTTAGGCGACCCCAGTGAAAGGTTCGTTTGACTCTTAAAGGGGTCCCGACCCACAGGTTGAGAACCACTGTTCTATAAGTATTCCCCTTAAAGAATTGCTTGGATAATATTTTTCCAAAGGGGAAAGGGGCTGCCCATAGTCTCTTCAGTGCTTTAGCAATACTAAAAGAAATATTACTCTTTTATTGGCTTGTACTAGAAATAAATCGGCTCAACTACTGAACACAGTCAATGTAATAGGATCACAGAGGTCTATAGTTTCTTTTTAAGTAGCTTAGATATCTGTGTTGTTGGGTCCTAAAAATCTGCTACATAAATTAAAATTATATTTAGTGCAATTTTGGCACAATACATGCAATCCCACCTGCTCAAAGATGACCACAATGTATTTCACCATAGGAAGTAGCAAATTTGAGTTTTCCACCTCTTATGAGACTTCACAGCAAGACAAATTAAGAAAAGTTCTTTGATTAAGAAATCAGCTTGAGCTCATATTTCCCAATTAAAATGAACAGACCAATCTATCAATGGGACAGGAATTGTATTTTATTTATAACGTGTACGAGATACTTTAGCATCTTATGGGACAGGAATTGTATTTTATTTATAACATGTACAAGATACTTTAGGATGTGCAGTATTTTTGTTTGTGTGATAGTAAACAGGGTTTCTTTCTAGGAGTTTGTCTTCATTAAGAGTTCCTAAAATTTCCAATGAAGTTGAAGGTGCTATTATTATAGAGCAGCATCTTTCCAGAAACGGCTTCTCTCAGGAGATTCTCTGTTATTCTGGACCCAATTGCTATATCTTTCTCCTCTTCCTGGTTATAGACTTCTTGTTCATAATTGGATTGTGTAGTACTTGACATTTTCTGAACTTCATTGTTTTGCTTACAGAAGTTTCATTACTCCAGTGCATAAATATACCTCCTCCAAAACTGGCAGGCAAAGCTACTGTGTAATAGCTTTCTTTGCTAGTTTTGGTGGACCTTTAGTTTTCTCTTTGGTAGCTCCTTAATTAGGGAATTGTTTTCTGATTGATTTTAGTTCTTTATCTGGATGTTGGCTGCTGAGGAATATGTATTCTGGTCTTTTTTTTCTATCTTGGCTTTCTAAAATTTGTCCCTTTTCAGTGTTATGTAAATGTGGTTTATCTTTACTTGTCCATCAATGGCTGATTTGTCTATATCAGGGTTATCAAACTCGATTTCATTGAGGGCTGCATCAGGGTTGTGTTTGACCTTGGGGGAGCAGAGTAGGTGTGGCCAGGGTGAACATGGCCAGCTGGATATCACTCATGTCGAGTGTGTCTGTGGTGGCTTGAGTGCTATGCCAGTGAAAATGGGCTCCTGAGCTTTGTCTTTGGTTGTGATGGCCTTCTGTAACCACTGCCATGGCTGTCATGGAGGCCATGAACTCCCGGGCCAACTCCAATGCCCCACCCAGAGAAGGCAGGTTAAAGTCCCCCAGGATAATAAGCCTGGGGAACTCAACTGTCAGTCCAGACAGAACATTGAACAGCCCGGGCAGGGCTGTTGACATGCAGCTGGGTGATAGGTATGTGATCAACAAGTCCAACTGATCTCCAGGACCCCACCTCAAGAGGAGAGACTCACATCTGTCTATCTGCAGGGCAGTGACCTCATGCAGACTAAGGGTCTCCTTGATAACAACTGCCACCCCCCCTGCCCCTGCCCTGGGCCCTAGGTTAATGCAGCACCCGGAAACCTGGTGGGCAGAGTTCAACCAGAGGGACACATCCCTCTGGGCCCAGCCTGATCTCAGTAATGCAAGCCAGGTCTGTGTTTTCTTCCTCAATCAATTCCTGAATGAGGGGAGCTTTGTTCACCACAGACCTGGCATTACAATAGACCAACCTGAGCCCAGGGGCCTGCATTTCCAAGCCCCCAGGGGAGCAGGTAGAATCAAGAGGGTCAGAGTGCACCACTGTTCAGAGATAGCAGGGGCGTGCTCCCAGATGTTGATGCAGCCCTCTGTTCCACCTGCTACCATTCCCCATCACCACAGGGATCGACACACCCACCTCACTCCTCGGAGCCCTGGAGGATCCCAACCCCACTCTAATCTCACCACGGCCCTCCCATGGTCTGGACTGCCATTGGCCTCGCAGAAGTTCTGCAGAAGAGTATGTTAAAGAAGCCATAAATGAACAAGAAAGGCAGTCTGTGGCAGGTGGAAAAGTCCAAAGTCCTGTTGATGGTATTGAATGGGCTCTGGATGTTCAATCATAATTGCCCTCTCATGACAGCACAGGCAGGCTGAAGGATGGAACAAAGCTCATACCGCCCTCTCACCATGGCAGGAGTAGGCCCACATTGGTGAAGTGGGGTCCTCAACCACCCTCACACTATGGAGGGGCCTACAAGTCACCGTCACATGGGTCTCAATGGGCTTGCCTTAAGATCATCAGACCAAGACTCCCAATTCGTCTGGGTCAATGGTAAAGGAGCAAGGTTTCAGCAGATGACACACATGATGGTTCCTTAGCCATGCTAGCCAAGAGATGGAAAATGGCAACTGATAATTGGTCTGGATGATGGTAACAAATGGATTAGGGGTGCCTAATCACAGCTGCCCTTTCACAGTAGCTGGGGTAGGTCTGTTGATAAAGTAGGCCCACAACCTCCGTCTCACAGTGGTGGGGTCAATAGGTCCAGTCCACAAACTCATATCGTAACAACTCAATGAGTCAGATAGCAAATCATTATGTCCAGAAGGTCACCCCAGTCCATTAGTCCAAATATTCAGCGAAAGAGGCAGCAGCAGGCAGTTAATTATCCGCTCTGGGTGCAAGGAACAGTCCAGTCACTAGAAATAGTGGTATAGGCGACGGCAGCAATCCAGCAATAATACCAGCCAGGAAGGTAATAACAGCCCAAGCAGCAATGATTACAGCCAAAATAGCAATGATGACAATTGGGGTAAAAGGGGTTAAGAAGTCGTAGCCATGATAGTCATGACCGCCTACTCCAGCTAGGTGGATCCAGACAACCACAAGGTGGCATTTAGCAGGTAGAAAATAATAGCGGTGGCAGTGGTGGTCGCGGTTGTGATGATATAAAGCTGGGTTGCGAGTTAGCAGCAACACCCCCCCTAAACACAGCAACCCCAACCAGATGACAATTTTGTGGCCTTTTGGGTCCCCCAGGCATCAAGTTATCAAATTATCAAATGCCTTCTGTGCATCTAAAAACATCAATGCCATCTGTTTATCTGAAGGCATCTTGTAATATTCCAGAATGTTCAAGATTATCCTCATACTGTCTCCTATCTGCCTCTTGGGTAAAAATCCATTTTGATCCATGTGTATAAATTATGACAGGAACTTCTTTAATCTTTCAGTCATTATCGATGCAAATATTTTATAGTCCACATTGAACAGTGAAATTGGCTGAAGTGTCCTCATTTCTGTTTTCTTTGAAAAATAAATCCAATTCTTTCTCAATGAGTTGAACAAAGTCTTTCTCTTGCAGTATACTTTGATTCATTGTCCATCTTAGTCTCTTCCTTTTACCTTTCCAGATCAGTAAGATTGGGTTATGGTCTGTCCATAAGTTAGGTTCATTGGATATCTCCTGAACACTTGCTAATAAGTCAGCTGACATCCAGATCATATCAATTCTATACCTTCAGAAGGATGGAAGGCTAAGTCAATGATGAGCCCATCAGGATCAAACTCCTGGCAGTGCGTAGGAGTTCTGTAATATTAACCACTGTGCCACCACAGTTCCTAGATATCCACTTACATTTCCAACAAACATTCAAAACATTCTTATTCATCATTGATCATTTATCTGGCATTAAATATCACTGGTATATAATTTTATAGTTCTATCTAAGGTTCAATACGAATGTCAGCTCTTAAGTTAACATATTTTCCTATTGCTCTAACTTTACATTATAACCTAAATTTCTTGCCCATTGAATCATACAATACTTAACATGTTCAGTTAAAGCATTTTATAAACCTTAGCCAGATAGCATACTGTTTAAAATCCATTTTTAGCTACTTCTGCTGACTGCTGGCAGCCTGCAGTTCAGCAGTTTGATTCTCACTGACTCAAAATTGGCTCGGCCTTCCATCCTTCCAAGATCAGTAAAATGAGGGTCTAGATTGATGGGGGCAATAGGTTGCTCAGAGAGGACTGTAAAGCACTGGGAAGTGATGTATAAGTCGAAGTGCTATTGCTATTAGCAGCTTCAAAACTGCATTTTTAAAAAAATCTCAAGTAACCTTTATTTCAATTGTAGATAGTAAATTAGTGACATGTATGATCTTCTAGCTCCAAGTCCTGTTTTGATTCAAGAATGAACAAGAGATTATTTCATTATAAACCTACCAATTGGAACTCATTATTATTTTCTTTCTAAAAAAGACATCTTGGTCTTAGGAAATATACTTCTTCTTCTTCTTCTTTATTCCAAACATAGCTAAATGACACAGCTAATAAAAATGATTCTTGGAATCTGCATTCATTTTAACTTTATCATACCATAGATAGGCATGCCATTCAAACTTCAATTCAAAAATCCAATAACCTCTTATTCTTTAAGGTCACCCATTTGTTAATCTAAACCAAACAACATGGATCAAAATACCATTTTAAAACTGGAGTACCCAAACTCCTCTTTCTTTGGTATCCTGCAACAATTTATACTTAATTCTTGGTTTTTACCATTGCCAAATAAATTTAGAAATGTCCCTTTATCATTGATTAAATGGAGCCTCAGCTATCAGTATTGGCAATGTCTGGAATGAAAATAGCATTTTTGATGGAACATTCATCTTGATCACAGAGATCCTGCCCAACAGAGATAATTAGAATTTATCCTTTCTGAGTAAGTTTTTCTTAATATTATTCTAAACAAATACATAATTATTTTGAAACAATTTAGACTTTGTATTTTTGTATCTTTAGACTCCAAGATATTTGATACTCATCCCTCCCGTTTGGTTTGCATTTATGTCAGCTGTTATCTCTTTGACCTTGAATAAATTGCTACTATCATAGCAACTGTGTTTAAGAGTATACAATTGAAACCATAAGTAGTCCACTGAGGAAAGAGCCCACCCTTGCCCCTACTATGTAAGGAACAACAGAGTTTAGTGTTCTTTCTTCTCCTATTCAACATATATATAATGCCATTTGGTGTCTTTTCTTGGTACCTGGAGGCTGTGAGGGTCTGGATGAGAAATCACAGGCTTCAACTGAACAACTTTCTACCATATGGATGGTAGAAAGGAAGATTTATCAGTGTGGTAGTTTATTTTTTCACTCAGTTTTTTTAGTGTAATTTTAAATTTATGCAGAGGAATTGATTAACAAAAGGGCTACACTTCTGTGTAATATGATCTCTAGCAATCTTCTTGATCTTTGAAAATGCAGTATTGAGGAACAGTCTTTTGCATTGCTTCAGTTTCTACAAGCAACTTTCCATATATTTGTTCATGAGTCTCTCTCTCTCTCCCCCTCTCCCTCCC
>JANHFR010707459.1:0-10423 GCA_032468015.1 Mimophis mahfalensis | reverse complement strand
TCTTAATTGAAAAGTTTGAATTTTATGTTATAAGAACAATTAAAAAGATATATAATAACAATAGATGCTAAGTTGATAATAGTTTAAATACTTGAATATTACACTAGGGGAGTAATAACGATGTGAGATAGGATGGATATAGAGGTGGTATTCAGTCGGTTCTGACAGGTTCCGGAGAACCGGTAGCGATAATTTTGATTGGTTTGGAAAACCGGCAAATACCACCTCTGATTGGCTGACACTGGCAAATACCACCTCTGATTGGCTGACAACATAGCCACGTCCACTAAGCCACACCCACAGAACTGGTAGTAATACAATTTGAATCTCACTACTGGCATCTATGTTGTTATGATGTATACTGTTATGACTGATACTATTGATGTTAACCGGACAACACACCCTTCAAATGTAAAAGAGATTTTATTTCTGTAACATTTAAAACGAATAAAAAATTTGAAACAAAAAAAAAAGCTCACACAAGCTGGCCCCTTTCAATAACATTTATTAGTTTGAAAAGATCCCACTTATGCTACAATAAAAGTATAGTTAATGTTGATTTTAATAATCATTTTGTTAGACGTGCCATACAAAGAATTTGGAATAAATATAAAACAAGTCTCTCTATGAAGTTGCCCCTTTGGGGGGTCACCCCGGGAAGCTTTCTTTAGAAAAGAAATGGCAGCAAAGTCAGACTGGTTGAGGTATGGTAGAATTTTATCTTCCAACTCTGGTAACCCAATATTAAAGGCGAGGGAAGAACTAAAGAAAATAATATAAGTACTTTTTGTTTCCACATGGAGACTGCTTCTAAACTTTGTGCTTGAAGTGGAAAAGAATGAAACTTTGATTTGGGGTTTTACTACCAAGTAGATTGATAGAACTTTATAGAAATGGCTTGTTCATATTATTATGAAAAAGCAAAAAGTTGTAATTTGATGCTAATGCCTTATTTTACCGCAACAGGGTGAGTCGGAAGTCAATGCTTTTCTTTTCTTTTTTCTTATCCTTCCTCACTTCTCTTCCGCCCATCCTCCCCACTGCTTTTCTATTTACTTTTGTATTTTGTATCTTATAATATTTTATAACTCAATGTTGAACTGAGAAAAGATGCTACATAGTGCCTTTTGAGGTATGGCTGCCGTAGACAAACCTCCTTAAATTTTGAGTGTGAGAGACAAGGGGTTTCTTAGCTGAACGAGGAAGTAAAGACAGACATACCTGCAAAGCCACAGGTGTAAGAGAGGTGAGGTCACCTCAGCAACTGAGGGCAAGTTGCAGCTTCCAGGCCAGGTGGCTTCTCTCTTGTAGGGAGAAAAGAGAGGCAGCTGTATAAAGGAACAAGTAACTGGGGGAGGCACCCAAAGGGTATCTACACCTATGTTTGCCTCTGTCAACCACTTTTTTCAGTCCACTTGTTCCTGGCTTGTAATCAAGGGCTTGTAACCCTCCTTAGAGGGGTTCTTGCAGGAGTACCTCCCTGTGGAAAAGCCCCCAATAGCCCCACAGTGCCCAGGGGAGAGGCCTTTTCCATGGGCTCCCATCTGGGTGGAAGACAGACCCAAAGGATGATCTCGGCGGAGCCCCTCAGCCATGGAAGAAGGCAGCTCTGGGGCTGTTTCATGGAGGAGGAGCAGCACGGCTGCCAGTCCCAGCAAACCGAAAGGTGCCACAAATGACACAGGAGGCATCATGAGTAGGTTGTGGTAAAAAATAACAAGAGGGCAAACCACAACTGTGTTTTTTATATATTGTATATTGCTTTGATTGTATATTGTGGCTGTGGCTGCCATCTTGATGTTTTTGACCACATCTGCCCTAGGAGTCATGGCCTGTGACCTCTAGATGACTTCTGGATACTTCTGAAGCTTCAGAACAGAATAACAGAATAATAGAGTTGGAAGGGACCTTGGAGGTCATCTAGTCCAACCCCCTCCCAAGCAGGAGACCCTACACCAATTCTGACAGATGGCAGTCCAGTCTCTTCTTGAAAGCCTCCAGTGATGATGAAGCTCCCACAACTTCTGAAGGCAACTTTTGTTCCATGGGTGGATTGTTTCCAGGTTGAATCTCTCCTTGTTCAGTTTCCATCCATTATTCCTTGTCTGGCCTTGGGGTGCTTTGGAGAGTAGCTTGGCCCCCTCCTCTCTGGGGCAGCCCCCCAAATATTGGAAGATGCTCTCCTGTCTCCCCTGGTCCTTCTCTTCACTAGACCAGCCAGGCCCAGTTCCTGCAACTGTTCTTTGAGCCTCCAGTCCCCTCATCATCCTGGTTGCTCTTCTCTACCCTCTTTCTAGAGTCTCAGCCTCTTTTTTAATAGTGTGGTGACCAAAACTGGGTGCAGTACTCTAGGTGTGGCCTTACTAAGGCTTTATAGAGTGATATTAGTACCTCCCTTGATCTTGATTGTATCCCTCTGTTAATGCAATTTAGGGTCGCGTTGGCTTTTTTGGGTTCTGCCACGGTACACTGCTGGCTCCTATTTAACTGGTTGTCCATTAAGATCCCTCTCCAGTTACTGCTGTTAAGCAGAGGAAGGAAACAATTCATTATATAATAAGGGTGTACAGTGAATTAATATTAGATTCAGCTGAGCAAATGTAGTTTTCTGCTGGCTGCACCCCGTGTTCTTCTAGGGACCCCAGAGAGGGACCCCGTAGAAAAAGTGTCCTGTTCCCAGCCCAGAACATGGAACACTTTGCAGAAGGGAGAGCCCTCCCCGAACCAGGTTCCAGGCAGCCTTTCTGCACTTAGCCGTCACTCGCCTCAGTTCCTTTCCTGCCCCCCAAAGCCCCTGGGCCTTTTCCTGCATCAGGGATGGTCCTCCACCCCCACTTCCTGGACTGCTTTGCCTTTGATGGCGGCATAGAAGGCGGGCCTGAGGTGGGGGGGGGACCCCATCCCTGTGCTGGGGAAAAGCTGCCTCCGGACAAGGTGGGACGGAGTTGCAGTGGGGCAGAAAGGCCCAGATGCAGATGCTTCATCCACAGAAATTTGGGGTGGGGGAGGGAGGGGGGCAGAGGGACCCTTTCTAGGGAGTTGCTTTATTGTCCATGCACCTCATTCCACAAAATCAAATGCCATCTTCGGTGTGCATCACCCATAAGAAATAAAACGCACATAAATAAATAAAACAAAAATGCACATCCTTCATATTGTATACAATTAAAACCGCTGATATTGCATTAATATTGCCCTATACAATAGAATTCTATGCCTTGAGGGCACGCTTTTGCCCTGGGTGGGGCAGAGAGCCCCCTCCCCATCTTTTGCAGAAGTTGGAGGTTTCTTTTCTGCCGCTTTGAGTTGGGGGATGCCCAGCGGTGGGTGGACTTCCCTTCTCGTCCCTTTGTGAGACCCTCATCTTCTTCCTCCGGCCCCACTTTCTTCGGTCCGCCCTGTCCCCAGGGCGAGGTGGGTGTGAGAGGGTCTCTTTAAGGAATCCCTTCCCATGCCAAGCCCCCTCTCCTCCCCCACCTGAGAACCAATTAAAACTCAATGAATTCTGGGGAGGGGGGAGCGGGGTGCTTTTGTGCTTCCCATGCGGTGGGCTGACAAAGGCTCCGGGGCAGGAATAAAGGCAGCTATTCAGCCGCTCGGCTTGTTCTCATTCAAATCACTTCCACTCCAGCCTCCCCTCCCTGCTGCTCTGCTGAGTTCCCAGGCCAGCTCCCAGCCTGGATGCACCTCCCCGGCCCTCCACCCCCAGCCCTCCAAGCTGCCCTCCGTCCCTGCCCCCAACGGCAGGAGAGGGGTCTGGGGTAGGCAGAGCCTCCCTGGAAACTGGCTGGCCAGATTGGAGAAAGATGCTTCTAGCTTTTCAAGGTACCTGAAGGCCGGACAAGGAACAAAGGATGGAAACCGAACAAGGAGAGATTCAACCTGGAAATAAAGAGGAATTTTCTGATACAGAACGATCAACCCATGGAATAGAAGTTGCCTTCAGAAGTTGTGGGGGCTTCATCATCCCTGGAGGCTTTCAAGAAGAGACCGGACTGCCATCTGCCAGAAATGGTCTGGGGTCTCCTGCTTGGACAGGGGTTGGACTAGATGACCTCCAAGGTCCCTTCCCACTCTGTTCATCTGTATCTGTGTAGCTGGGCTGGGCACCCAGAAGCGGAGCTGAAGAAGTGCTGAGAGTCGCTTTCCCAGGCAGGGCGTCAGTGCCATTATGTTTAGGTTGCCCTGAAGATAAAACTTCTCTAATTCTGCATTTTCAAACTGATACAGCTAGTCCTTGATTTACAGCAGTTCATTCAGTGGCCATTCTAAGTTACAACGGCATTAAAAAAAATGACACTCTTTCACCCTTAGGACCACAGCAGCATCCCTGTCAGTCACAAGATCAAAATTTGGGTGTTTGGCAGCAGGCCAGGGTTTATGACGTTTGCAGCAGGTCCCAGGGTCACCTTCTGTGGCCAAAGCAAGTCAGTGGGGAAGCCAGATCCACTTAACAACCGTGTTATTAACACAATAACTGCCAAGGTTCCATTAACAACTGTGGCGAGGAAGGTCGTAAAACGGGACAAAGCTTGCTTAACAAGGGCCTTACTTGGATAAATTTTGGATTTGAGTTGCAAGGCGAGGTCTACCTTTACAGAAGCTCGTATGCAGTTATCCCTCAAAAGCCACACTTCTCCAAATTTTGCACTGCTATTTGCCATTTCTTTTTAAAAGGGTGTCAAATAGCATAAAAATGCATTATTTTAAGAGGAAAACCGTTTGTCTAAAACTTGATTAGGCAGAACTTCCAACAGAAGGGCAGAAATATGGTGCAAACTGACTCAATATGTTTGTGGAAACATTTAAACAAATTGCTAAGTTTCTCCAAGTAAGTGCCAGAGAAAGTTAAAAAAAAAAAAAAAGGCAAAAATTCACTTGTTTTCAGTCTCACCCACAGGAAGAAAATAACACAGGACAGGTAGTCCTCGCCTTATGACTACAATTGAGTCCAGAATTTGTGTTGCTAAGTGAAACAGTTGTTAAGTAAGCTTGACAACTTTGCTTGCCACATGTGTTAAGACTGCCGTTGTTAAATTAGTCACATGCATCTGGGTTCCCCATTGGATTTGCTGGCCAGAAGGGTGCAGAAGCTGATCACGTGACCCCAGGCACTGCAAGTGTCATAAATATGAGCCAGTCGCCAAGCCTCTGAATTTCGATCGTGTGGCCATGGGGATGCCGCAGCGGTCGTAAGTGTGAAAAATGGTTCAAAGTTGGGACAGCTGGTACCGGTGGTTAAATAAAAGAGTGGAGCAGAAATGAGGGTGTAAATGAAGTGAGAAATGTATATAGGGATTGAATTGATGATAGGGAGATTTGGATATTATATCACCTCCTAATAAAATAAGGGGATGCAGTGGCTCAGTGGCTAAGATGCTGAGCTGGTTGATCAGAAAGGTCGGCAGTTCAGCGGTTTGAATCCCGAGTGCTGCATAACCGAGTGAACTCCCGTTACTTGTCCCGGCTTCTGCCAACCTAGCAGTTCGAAAGCATGTTGCTGGCTGGGGAATTCTGGAAGTCCACGCACCTTCAAACTTGCCAAGGTTGAGAAACACTGATCTAGTAGGGTGGGCCCAGGAGCAAACTTTCCAGCCAATTGTGTGCTGGGGGCCTCAGTTGTGTATCCTTTTGGGGCGTCTTTTCAATCATCCACATCATGGTTGCGCCAAAGGTGCTTTTCCGGGGAAAAAAAGGTAAAACTGGTCTTGGTTTGTTTTCCCTTGAAAATGTTTTGCTTCTCATCCAAAAAGCTGAAGAAGAACTGAAGAAGTTTCTTGGGGGAGAAGCCAAATGTTCACAAGGGAAAAAACTCCCCCCAGGATAGTCCAGTTGCCTTTTGAAAAAGCACCTTTGGGCACACCTGAGATCATTGCTCAGCTGCAAAGTCGTCTCCAGCTCTTTGCACTCCTGTGGATCGTAGCACACCTGGCTTCCTCCCCATCCCCTCCTCCACCGCCTCCTGGAGTTCAGATTCGTGTTCATTGCCTCCTGGTATCTCTGGAAGACAAGGTTCTTTTTGGTTGCTTCTCTCCTACATTTAGTGACCATTCTTCTCCTTTTTTCCTTAACGGGAAGAATTCCCTCCGGGGTTAACTTTGGTGCCTCCGTTCCCCTTTTTCAATGCAGGGGGTTCTTTTTACTCTGGGGATATTTCAGGTGGAAGGTCGGCTCCTGGGCAGGCCATACCTGCTTTGGCTTTCTTGGCCTGATGTCTCCCATAGCGTTGGACTGCACCTCCCATCTTTCCCAGCAAGCCTGGGGGTTCAGACCAAGGCGAGGGGTGCTCTGGCTATTTCGGCTACAGTCCAGCTTTGCTCAGCTGCCATGCCTTGAGTCCTCCAGGGCCCCTCTTGAAGGAAGCACAGTACTCTTTGTGCCTCCTCCTCCTCTTCCTCTCTTCCCCTCGGCCTGGTGGAACACATTGACCTTTGGCTCCGGCTGTCCTCCTCCCAGGCCGGCTGTTTCTCATCAGGGAGAGAACCCGATGCCGCCAATCTTTTCCGTGTGTGGCCTCCGTCCTGCCAAACTCCAGTATCAGACTTCCAGAGCCTGTGGGGCTCCTGTGATCAGGACTACTACCATAGCTGGCCAGTAGCCACATTGAGGCTACCCCTTGGCCGAGACAGTTGAGGAGAATGGCCAAGCCAACTCCATCCAGGGCAGCCTCTGAAGGCAGCAGGATCCTGGCCCCACATCTGGGGACAGGACAGCAACAAGCTGCCCCCCACTGGGCTCCCCCAGATGTCCTGGGCTGCAGGTCTGAAAAATGCCTGAGAATTGGGAAATTTGGACTCCAAGACCAGGCATTTTGTGGTTTGTGATGACCATCAGGGGATAATGGATATTATTCCCGCCCCCCAGGAAGGGGGGCAAGCACACCAGGGGTTTTCAGAGACTCCCCCCACCCCCAAGTCCCTCTGCCCCTCCCCTCAAATGCAGTTTTCCTCAACTTTGGCAAAATCTGGAAAATCTAATTCAGCATTTTTCAGTGGCAGCTTTAAGCTGTATGGTTGCTGGTTGGGGAATTCTGGGAATTGGAGTCCACGCAGCCTCAAGCTTCCACGACTGAAAAGCATTACTCAAGAGAAAAGGGGACTGAACAGGTTACAGGGCGTGCGAAGAAGTGGGTGCAGGGATGGGCAAAAAAGTCAAGATGGCAGTTGCATAGTAAAAATAGTCCCCTTTCTACACATGTGGCACATGGGGAAGAAAGTGATGGCCTTCCCACAGTCCCAGTTGCCCTCTTGATTGTTTGACATGCCTCCCCTTCTGTATGAAATGGTTTATTTCCCAGTTTCTGTTCTGACAAACAGCCTGAAATTTCTCCAAAGGATCATAGAGAAGATTCTTAAATATATCTGGACCACAAAAAGGTAGTTTGTAGAGGACTCTGGCGTGAACCCAATTCCTGTGAATTGTAAACTATGGTTTATGATCTAGTGTACAACACTGAGTCATCAGTTTAGTTGATTTCCCCCAAATCAATTTATTTGTCCCCCCCAAATCAAATCTAATTTATTACAGCCCCAAGGCCAGATACAAACAAAATATTGAACAAAAGAAGTATCACATTCTTCTATAGGCAGAGAAAAACAGTGAGTGTAAAGGAAGCTAAAAATAATTAAGAACATAGTTACTAACAGAAATCCAAATAAAACACAACTGCAAGCAGCTAACAATCCTAAGTAATGATACAGTGTATCGCATAAACGGCAGCACAGAACTTGGGGCAACTTGTCAGTGTTTTCAAACTTGGCAACTTTGTGTGGACTTTCCCACTGGCTGGGGAATTGCCCATCTTTAAGTTGCCAAATTTGAAACACTGATTTAGTTCGTACAATAAACCATTGTTTCGTTTTGTTTTAATCCTAGGTTTGGCAATCTGTGAAATCTTCCAGTGAGTAATGTTTACTGAATACTGAGGACTAGCGAATGTGGAATCAAGCTCCAATTCACAGTCCACATAGCCAACTGCTTTGTTCCACCTGGGTATGTGTGAAATCTCTCCGCTCACGTCTATGATGCGGAAATACTGCCTCTTTTTGAAGTTGGTTCTATCATACCTGCTAAGTTTTGTGAGTTTATTGCTTCAGGGTAATCTTCAACATCTTGGGCTTCAATGTGTAGCCCTCCAACTGGGGAATTTAGAAGCAGAAGGCAGACACACACGGAGGCACCCATTGCCCAAGGTTGCCCTGCAACAATCTCTGGATTGTGTAACCCTTCTGGAAGGTCGAGGTGAGCAAAGGAATGTCTTTTGAGCCTGCTCAAAGAATCCTTTGCACACGGGGCTTTTTCTGTAGTTCAGAAGATGGGGAAGAAAGGGTCCTTGAAAGTTCTCATCCCGATGAGGAATGTCTGCAAGTCCAGAGAAAGTCACCGAGCCTTACCAAAACGTCTCTCAACATTCCTCAGATGTTTGAACAGAAGAACCTCAGGATTAGACAAAACACAGGGTTGGCTCTCTAGATGGGAGATTCAAACCCTTTCTCCTTCATCACTTGAAACATTTTCTGATACTGAATTTCTACTGTGTTATACCCCAAATCAGGTTTTAATTCCCCAGGTCTGTAGCAGGTCAAATCAGGTTTTAATGCCTGCTGTACTGTTGGCAGGTCTCCAAAGTTCCTAGGCACCAAGACTCTCAGTTCTGCCTGGGGATGCTAAGGCCTATTGGTGCCTAGAAATAGCTCTGCCGCTGAAAGGGAACCTTACACACGTAGATTTTGAAAGGTTACCAGCTATCCTAATCCTTCTTTGCACAACTTTCTGGAAAATGTTTGTGTTATTAGTAAGCAGGTCATTCCTTGCAGCAAAGGCTCTTTAGCAAACTTTTACTGCATAATCTGCACTGGTAATGAGAACACCAGACTGCAGAACAGGGTGGCCCAAGTTTGAACCAGGTGTGCCAAGAAGGTGTGTCCTTGAACCCGGGTGTCAAGAAGGCCGTTTTGCTTAAGAAGGGGGGACTCCCCAGCACGTCGAAGTGTGAGGGAAGTGATGCAAAGCACACACACCCCAGCACCCCATGGACTCAGGCTGCAGTTCCCAGAGATGGAAAGGTTACCACTCCTAGCTTACAACATACAACCTACCAGAGCTGTGAACTTCCCTGTATTGGCCAAGGCAGGTGGCTAAGCAACTTGTGTGTGTGTGTGTGTGTGTGTGTGTGCGTGTGTGTGTGTGCGCTATGCTTCTGGACAATTTGTAGCTTGTAATTCCAACATGGTTTTCCAAGGCCTGGAAATTAACATTTTGGAGGGAGGCAGGTGGAAATGAAGCCCTGGATCAGTTGAAGAATTCTCTCTTGAAAGATTCTGCCAGCATTCCCACCTACTGACCGCCTGAAGGTGCCACAAAGGTGACACCTTTCCCATCCCAGGAGGATCTAGGCCTGGGTGGAAGTCATGCCCCTCGGACAGAGGCTCAGTGCACTGCCTTTAGGGGGCTGGACTAGTGATGGAGGGCCAGGAGGGGCATCCTTGGGACAATCCTTTGGCCAGTTCACACAGCAGGCAACATGTGGTTTGCTTGGCTTTGGCTGAAGGTGGCTTGTGAAGCCAGCCACTATCATTTGGGCTTAGAGCAATGTGTGAATCCAGCCATGGTAGCTTATCGGTCACTTGGTGTCCTCAGACTGACCTGGAACCAACTCAAGCTTGCCGCTGGGGCACTGGAGGGGACAAGCCAAGGCTGAGTGGCTCAGGGACTAATTCGGGCGTGGGGAGAGTGGGTTTCTAGGAAGAGGTGGTGGACTTCCCAAGGCTGTTAAACAGGCCACCCTCTCGACCTGCTGCTCTTGTTCAAAATCGGAGGCCCCTGGCAGACGCTCTCTTCCTCCTTCGTAGACTGGCCCATGTGGGGAAAAGGAAAGAAGGAAACAGCGGGGCCTCACTCTCTGCCTTGTGGCCCACAGAAGACCCTGCATGGTAGCCAGGCCAAGCTTTGGGGCTCGGCCTCCCAAGGCCATGGCTAGCAGAGCTCCTCTGACCTCAACCACCAGAGGGGCCTGCATCTCATGCGCAGAAGCCCCAACTCTGCATCTCCCGGTCCCAGGTGGACCTCACCACGCTGGAGGGCTCTGGCCAACTCCCCCAGGTGCCATTCACAGCAGCTGGCCCGGGGAACCCTCCCCCACGCCCCGCCAGCCCTTCACCCCAGTTGTCCTGCAGGCGGCTCGGCCAGCTGGCCTGGCCTCCAGTCAGATGGCGGGCATGGATCAAGCACGCAGGCCTGGCTGGGCCAAGCCTGGGGATGGGGCCGGCCCTGGGTGGGCAGAGGCGGGAGGCGGCAGGGCCTGGCTGCTGCCCTTCTGCTCCTTCCCGCTGGAGCCCTCCAGGCCGCGCGCCCCGCGTCACAGGCCGGTCCTTGTCGCCGGCTGGATGGGCTTTAACTCTTCGCGGACCGGGCTCCTCCCTCC
>JANHFR010707445.1:0-10425 GCA_032468015.1 Mimophis mahfalensis | reverse complement strand
ACAGGAAGGCCTGGAGGAACATTGTGCATGGGGTCGCGATGGGTCGGACACGACTTCGCAACTAACAACAACAAAGATTAAAGGTGGGACAAAAATCTTGGCCATTCTTAAGTGAGAAGAGACAATTGTCTTATGGTGCCACCTCATGGCTCAATATATTATTGCTGTTAAGAATGCACAGTCCCGATTTTCTGGCTTGGAGAAATTGCAACACTTAAAAACCTCATTTGGATGTGTCTCTGACACTAGGCTTGGTTGACTTGGTTATTTTGGGGGAAACAGGAGGAGGAAGGAATGTTTGGCATGTTCTCCACCTTAAGTTATTTATAAAAATAATAAAGGCAGGATATTAATAAATACATACATGCATACAATCCAGAAGTCACAGCTGATTCATAATATGACAGCCAAACTAGTTTCATGGATAGATTCCATCACTGGCAAATAATACTTATTTTTATAGTTGCTGCCACTGGTTGCCGGAAGGTTTCAGGGCCCATTTCAAAATGCTGGTTATTTCCTACAAAGTTGCTCAGCACTGCCTCTTGGGGCGGATAGATAAGCCTACGTTTTCCTGGTGGTATAAAGGAATGCGGAGACAACCTTAGTGAAGAAATGGATGAGCTGTTGAGGGAAAGAAGATGACAACTGGGAAAGGGTGTGAAAGAAATTCAAGATAATCCCTCCTTGATTCTGTTTCATGTAAGAGAAAATTCCGCTGAATTGTCAAGATTCTGTTATTATAACCTAAAGCAATAAAGTAGGTTTCCTGCAATCCTTGCAGGATAAAGGAAGTCCACTATAATCTGGCTGTCATGTTGTAAATCAGCTGCAACTGCTGCACTGTATGTATTTAGATCCTGCCTTTATTATTTTTATGAGCCATGCAAGCACAGTGGTTAGAATGCAGTACTACAGGCTATTTCTGCTTGACTGCCTGCTGACTGCAATTTGGCAATTCAAATTTCACCCGGCTCAAGGTTGACTCAGCCTTCCACCCTTCCAAGGTGGGTAAAATAAGGACCCAGATTGTTGGGGGCAAGTGTTGTGGCTCAGCAGTGTGCTGCAGATCTGGCAGCTGATTCCAACTCCGAAGGAGACCTGGAGCCAGAGTGGGATGGAAGGGAGGAACCGGCTGCTGATACTGTACCTGGGCCATCCACTAGGTATCAGGAGCCTTCAGCTTCTGATAGCAGTGGAGAGGAGGCCCTGATTGATGCAAGGACATGCAGGCAATTGAGAAGGCAGCAACAATGCAGGAGAGCTATAGCTGACCAGTAATTGGCCATACCCTCATGGGAGTTAAAAGGGGTGTGGTTGGAAACAGCCTTCACAGAGAACAACTGTGAGGTTTGGAGTGTTGTGGATTGTGCCTTATTACCACCTGGTTTGTCTTGTTCCTACAGTGATTTGCTTTGTTTTCTGCTCAAGAATTCAGTCTCTTAACTGGACGACTTCATGTCAACTGAGCACTTCTGTGAGTTAATTACTTCTTATCAGAACTATTGGCATTTTGCCTGGAAAGGTATGGAGGCTTGCCAGAGGCTTCTTGCAAATTGATAATGCTTTGTTAAATAAAGACTGTGTTTTTAGGAAAAGAGCCTTAATCCTTGCTGTTCAGGCATGAAACACAGCAGCAAGATGCTGACATTGTAAACCGCTCAAAGAGAGCTGTAAAGCACTGTGAAGCAGTATAAAAGTCTGTTATTGCTATAAATTACAAGGTGGAGAATATACCAAATACTCTTTCCTCCTGTGATTTTCCCCCAAACAACCGCCCTGTCAGGTGGGATGGGCTGTGAGAGAGTGAGTTTGATTCCTAAGGGGGAACTAGAACTCACAGTCTCCCAGTTTTCTGGCCTGGTCTTCCTCAAAGAATGGGCAGGTTTTGTTCTATCCCAATATTAATTAAAGCCCAATTCTTCTTTAGATGCTAAGCTTAGATAAAGTTGGCTAGGTGCACCTGCCTGCTCAGATGATATCCAATCTATACAATGGATGAAGATATTTTCTACCTCCAGAGGGAGGGAAGTCTCCACTGAAAATGAGTTAGAATAATTGGCAATTATCTTTAGCAATAATCTTTTCATCTAAAGAATGGTGTTGAAGACCTGAACAATCTATATCTATAAAAGAGAAGTGTTCGGTGTCGGTGTTTGTGGGTATGTCCCGAATAGGCTCTTTCACCCCATGTACCAAAACGGCCCAAACTTCACAGGCACCTACTTTGAACTCTGGAGACAAGTGCTGTGTGTGTGTGTCAGGAATGCGGTTGACCAATCTTTGTCCTCAAAAAAGGGTGCCAAAGTGGACACCCCCATCGACATTTCACTGGCAAGCTGTACTGAGCATGTGCAAGAGGGTTACCGGGCAAGGCATGCAAATTGGAGGCTCTCCAGCCAATAGAGGCAAGGCATACAAATTGGGTAAAGAATGCTGGGAATTGTAGGCTGCATTGTCATAAATGCCTGGGGGAAACCGGTTTATCAGCTAGTTTCATCAATAAACCACATCTCACATGAACTCAAGTTTATGCAACTTAAGTGCTAGCAGCAAGTTATTATATTTATTCCTCAACTAAATCCACATTCCTGTGATCTACTTCCAAATCTAAGGAAAAATAATGGATGTGGGGATAGGTAATTCTTTTATGGGCATGCCAAAGGTGTTCTGTAGGTTCACCTTAAATCAAGAGTCTCCAAACGTGGACAGCTTTAAGTTGTGTGGACTTCAACTCCCAGAATTCCTCAGCCAGCCATCCTGGCTGGGAGAGTTCTGGGAGTTGAAGTCCACAAGCCTTAAAGTTATGGAGACCTTTGTCTTAAATGATGAATGTGCTAAACATTTCATACCCCGTAAATTTCAACTTCAATGTGTGCGTGGTCTTACAATTAGGAAAGAGGAGAAAATTAGAAGCTTTTTAGAGAAAGGAGAACGTGAGGTGAAACAGATCTCACCTGATGAAGTGGACACTGAGATGGGTGGTCCAGAATAGTTCACAGTTGCAATATCCATTGTGACTGTGTTAGGTTGATAGTTTGCCGTGTCAGACAGCTGAGTCCCAGCCGATACAGTTTTGCTGTAAGAAAAGGAAAATATTACAAATAAAACAATGGTCTAAACATTTTTTTCTGCTGCCTGATACATTGGGCTTCCTTGTCTACTATGGAAAACAAAATTGTCTCTCTTCTTATCAAGGGATAAGAAGATAATTTACTATACTATAAGAACCGTGGGGGTGTAGCGAGTAGAGTGCTGTATGCAGTACTTAGCTGCCAGCTGCCTGGAATTAGGCAGTTCAAATCCCACCAGGCTCAAGGTTGACTCAGCCTTCCATCCTTCCAAGGTGGGTGAAATGAGGACCTAGATTGTTGGGGGCAAAGTGTAAACTGCTTAGAGAGGGCTGAAAGCCTTGATAAGCGGTATATAAATCAAATGCAATTGCTATAGCTATATTGCTATTGCTATTGCTATTACTATAGCATTTTTTTGTTCCAAAGAAGTGGTGCGGTGGCCTAGAGGTGGAGCTCTCGCCTTACAATCAGGAAGCTAGGAGTTCAATCCTAGGTAGAAGCAGCTATTTCTCTCTCTGGTCACACTGAGAATTTATCAGCTGACCAAAACTCGGCATTGGCGACAGGAAGGACATCCGGCCAGTAAACACTCAGCTCCATTCAGTTGCCCAGACTCGACCCAGCAAGGGATTATGGGGTCCTGAAAAGGGGATTATTTTTTTGTTCCAAACCAGAATTAAGTTAGGTGGGAAGGTTTAAATGTGTCCCCTTTGTGGTTTCCTTTAAAATCTGATTTAAAAATGTTTGTCCTGGTGAAAGTAACAGAGCCACCTCAGAAGAGATTATAGATTTCAGAAACATGCCATCAGCCAGAGTTGATTACTGATGAGATTGCTTAGTTTAGTAATGAAATGTCTGCAAGAAAACTACCAAGCACCAAGAACCCCACAGTCAGTTACTGAGAGATTTACACTCCAGTTTTGTAGCACAGATTATGCTCAGAGTGATTAATAAAATTTAAGCAGAATTGTGCCAGTGGGAAAAAGAAGCAATATAAAGATACTAAAGATAGCAATTTTAATGAAACTTAAATATTTTGGCCACCTCATGAGAAGACTCCCTGGAGAAGAGCCTAATGCTGGGAAAGTTTGAGGGCAAAAGACGAATGGGACGACAGAGAAGGAGGTGGCTGGATGGAGTCCCTGAAGCAGTCGGTGTGAGCTTAAATGGGCTCTGGGGGATGGTGGAGGACAGGAAGGCCTGGAGGAACATTGTACATGGGGTCGGACACAACTTCGCAACTAACAACTACAACAAAACATAGCAAAAGAACTTGTTCAAAATAATGAACTGCTGGGCAGCTCTAGGACTAATAAAGGAGAATATTTGTAGCTCAGGGTTGATATGAGGGGTCTTTGGGGCTCTCTGAGCTTGGCAGTTTTCCTGCAGACGTTTCACGACCCAACTAGGTAACATCATCAGTGCTACTGACTAGCACTGGTGATGTTACCTAGTTTGGATAATGAAATGTCTGCAGGAAAACAACCAAGCTCAGAGGGCCCCACGGACCCCCTCAGCGATTCAGGTCTTCTAAAGAAAGTGGCAACAGCTATCCTGAAGAGTAAGAGGCAGGGTCTCCTCACCCTTGTGGCATCCGCTGAAGATCTACTGGCACAGCTGGTGCTACGACAAGGCACTTATTGTTTTTCGCCTTCAGTTTTTCTATTTTTCTCCACTTTGCTCGGCGATTCTGGAACCAGACCTAAGAAAAAAAGGGAAAGTGTTTAGTCAAAGAAAGTTCTTGAACAGGCAGGAGGATCCCTTAATCCAACCTTCTATGTTGGCTGGGAATTTGTACAGGTAGTCCTCAACTTACAGCAATTAATTTAGTGACCATTCAGAGTTACCACAGCACTGAAAAATGTGACGTATGACACAGTTGTTAAGTGAAATCTGGTTTCCCCCATTGACTTTGCTTGTGAGAAGGTCGCAAAAGGGGATCGCATGACCATGGGATACGAAAACCATCATAAATATAAGACGATTACCAAGCATCTGAATTTTGTTCACGTGACTGTGGGGAAACTTCCACGGTCATTAAATGTGAAAAAAAATGGTCATAAAGTGCTTTTTTCAGTGCTGCTGTAACTTTGAACAGTCCATAAATGAATTGTTGTAAGTTGAGGACTACCTCCACTAACCTTATGTATCTCTGAGAACATGGGAAGAGATCCTTGCTTCATGAATGATTAACTCTGGATTGTTATCCAGAAATGTTGGACGTAATATTTCTGGATAATAATGTTCTATCTTTCTGCTGTTCGGCGGGACTCAACTCACCATAATGCGCTGGGGCGTCACCCCAACCAAAGCCGCAATTTCTCGGCGCTTCTCGTTGTCAGGATAACGGTCTTCTTGGAAAGTTTTCTCCAGTTCTTGTAGTTGTTCTGGAAACGAGATCAATCAATTAACAACATAATGTGAGAAAGCAACCAGGAAGAGAAATAAGAGCTTGAAAAGGACGTGTGTTAATATTCATTGACTTTCATTCATTTATTCATTCATTTATTGAATTTGTATACCGCCCTTCTCCCGAAGGACTCAGGGTGGTGAATAATAAAAACAACGATAAAGACAGAACAAGATTAAAACAGAATTAAACAAGCAAATTCAATAAACTATTCCCCATTAAAACTACCACCCCCCACCCGTCAACCAAGGCCGGCCATCCGGAAGAACCAGGTCTTTAACTCCCGCTGGATTTTAACACACGCAAACATATCTCACCAAGAAAGTCACATTTTTCTTTCCCTTTTTGCCCCATGGCACAAAGATCTCACAATGAGAGGCAAATGAAGCTGGCCGGAGAGCAGCTCTTGAAAAGATAACTTTGATAAAGGAATAACACAAGAGTTAGGATGCTGGAAAGTCGGCAGCCAAATTCTTACTATGAGTTTGAGACCCGAGCGCCACGTGGATGGGGTGAGCTCCTGTCTTCGCTTCAGCTCCTCCCAACCTAGCAGTTCAAAAGCATGCAAATGCGAGTAGATAAATAGGTACTTCGGTGGGAAGTTAACAGCACTCTGTGAGGTCATGCCAGCCACATGACCACAAAATGTCTTCGCGCAGTACTGACACAATGACCTTGAAATGGAGGTGAGCACTGCCCTTGCAGTTGGCAACGACTTATGAGTAAAATCCTGGAAGGCGTCCTTTTTATTAAAAGAATTGTTAAGGGAAAGTAAAACTACTCCTAGGACAGAGAAAAAAAAAAACAGCTCAGGAATTCTGGGAGCTGAAGTCCACAAGTCTTAAAGTTGCCAAGTTTGGAGACTTCTGCCCTGTAACAATAAAGTAGCATTTCTGAAATCCTAGAGAGGCCTGTTTCCTGTCCTGCCTAATTTAATGACCTGAGTGGAGAAAATAATCTCCCCGCTCTTCAAGATAGATCCTTTTTACTGGCCACCTGGGTGGAAATTTGTGCAACTGGGAGTGATAGCTGGTTTCTCCAAGCTACAAGGTCAGGTCGGGGCTGGGAAGAAATCATTTTGCACAGGAATCGAATTGTAAAGAATCTGTTGTGCAACCAAAATAAATTCAAGCAGTTTGAAAAGGTGGCTAATGGTCTGAGGAGGCAAACATGACTTCTGATTCCAAGTTTTCATCTGCTCTCCAAACTCAGTATGCACACCCTGGAAATTAAAAGACATCAAAAACGCCCAAGGAAACCAGGGGACAATAGCTTTGTTCCAAGATCTTCCGGTTAAATGAGAGATTACAGGTAGTCCTCAACTTACAATGGTTCATTTAGTGACCGTTGAAAGTTACAATGGCACTGGAAAAACAAGTGACTTAGAACTGTTTCCACATGACCGCTGCAGCCTCCCCATAGTCACATGATCAAAATTCAGCCGCTTAGCAACTGATTCATATTTACGACGGCTGCAATATCCTGGGGTCATGGGTGATCCCCTTTTTGTGACCTTCTGACAAGCAGAGTTGATGGGGAAGCCAGATTGACTTCACAGCTTTGTTAGTACATTGGAACCTCGGTTCACAACCGCCTCTGTTCGCAACCAAATCGGTTCACAACCCTTCGGCACCATTTTGTTTGTAAAATAGCCACAGCCTCCTCCTCCTCCTGTTCCAGCCGCTTCTTCTTCATCAGCACCAGTCAGCTATGGGTGCTCCGGCTGCTTGTCAATCAGCCCTGGTCAGTTGCGGGTGGGAGGAGCAGGCTGTTACTGTTACCGTTAGGGTGCGTTCTGTGGCATATTTAACTATCTGTGTGCTTCAAAATCTTAAAAAGACAATGCAGTTCATAGGGGTCTGGAACAGATGAATCGTATTTCCCTACAACCCAAAGGGAAAATTTGTTTCGGTTCACAACCAACTCGGTTCACAACCAAAGTTATTGAACGAATTGTGGTTGTGAACCGAGGTTCCACTGTAATTTGTCAGCTGCAGGGATCCACTTAACAAGGGTGGCAAGGAGATCGTAAAACAGGGCAACATTCAGCAAAACAAATGTCTCGCTTAGTAACAGAAATGTTGGGCTCAGTTGTGGTCGTAAGTCAAAGACTGCCAGTGGTACCAAATTATACCAACCAGTCGTGATTGATTCTTTGCAACTTACTAGCATTGTAGAAAGTCCGGGTTTTCTTCCGAGCAGGTGGAACAGATTCTTCAGAGATATCTAACAAACCGGAAACTCGTTGTTCCTGAATTCTGTCCATGTTGCCTTTGGATAGCAGAACCGAGCAGAGCCTGAACAATGGCTGGCCCACGTTACTTGCTGTAGCACATCTGGCTGACCTGCGTGCGGGATGGCCCAGGCCGAGGTTCTGGTTGATGTCTGGATTTTGTTCATTTTCCAGCCCAACACAAGGAGCATTTTGGGAGCCCCTTACAAGGTTCCTCTTTTTCTTTTTTGTAGTCTCCTTTTTGGTCGCATGCAAGCCGCCCGAGTCTACTTTTTCTTCTGATTTTGAAGAAAGGACAAGTTGCTGGTTAGGTTCGGTTTCAGAAATTGGTGGGCCAGCGTTCACATCACTGAAGCAGGCCGCTGGGAGGGAAGGTTGGTAGAAAGCGAATGGATGAGAATCTAAAGACATCAGCGGTGCAAGATGAGATTCTGGCTTGCGGTCTAGATAGTACTCTCCATTGAGTTCCTCTTCCTCCTTTGAGACTTCAGGGCTCCCTTCTTTTTTCAGGATCTTTCCAGTTGGATCGCCAGGGATCGCAGTATGATTCATGGAGCCAAGACTGCTTTGAGCATCAACCTCATTCATGAGGTTTTCATCTGGAACCAATTGTTCTGTGCACAGAAGTGACTCTCTCATTCCCTTCTCTTCTGGCTCCTCAAATTCGGCCTTGTACCCTAATAAAGAAAGGTGTCCATGTTATCATTAAATACAAGAAAACCAACCAAACAAAACAAACAGTTTTCCATTTTAAAATTCTATAAAGTGGAAAGACAGAAGAAGACAGAATTATGATTTGGGTTTTTAAACTGTGTCAGTTTTAAATTTCAAATTATTTAATTGATTTATTGAAATAATTTGTTTAATCTTTTTTAAACTTTTATACTATGTGTTCTTAATTGTTGTAAGCCGCCCTGAATCCTTTGGGAGAAGGGCAGCATATAAATCTCAATAAATCAAATCAAATCAAATCAATTAACCCAGTCGCATGGATTGAGATTGGAAGTTTGACTGAGGAATGTGATTTATGGATTTCCACCACAGGTTTCTTCCCTCAAGTAATATATTCAATACATGTTGTGATTTGTCCCGAGATAGAGCCAAAAATCACTTGCGCACTTCACATTCAAGCCATCTCCTTATCAGAAACCCAAACTCACATTGAAACATTCAATGATGAAATTGCAAAAGGTATAATCTTTAAAAATAAAAAAATATAGAGTCAGAGTGGAAATTGAATAGGAATTGCACTTAGAGTTGTATACCGTCCCATAGTGGTTTACAACATTCTCTGGGAGGTTTACAATGTCAGCCTATTGCCCAACAATCCACGTCCTCATTTTGTTAGGAATCGGATCATTGCCTAACTTGTTGGGAAGGAAATATTATTGGTAAGAAGACATTGTTTATCTGGATTATCCTTCAAACATCATTTGGCTATCTACTATTTACCTGTGTATAACCTGGACTGTTTACTGGACTTTCCTTTACTCAAAGTAAACAATGCTTCACAATTCAGCGTATGTTTGGTTACTGAATCACTGTGCTTATCCACTGCTACCCTCAAACTTCTGAGTGCACACCCTTGCAACACAAGGGTTACTCTGAAATTCCTAACACATTCTACCAACCTCGGAAGAATGGAAGGCTGAGTCAACCTTGAGCTGGTCAAGATCAAACTCCTGGCGGTGGGCAGAGTTAGCCTGCAATGCTGCACCCTAACCACTGAGCATAATAAATTAAGTCTGGATTCCCAGGAGGGACAGGCTGCATTCCAGAGGTATATGAGACAGCCAAGTTTAAATCATTTGGATACAAGGAAGAGAGTGAAGACAGCTATTCTCTAGATTAGTTCTCAGAGTATCTTTGACGATGCAGATCTTCAACTTATGACCACAACTGAGCCCTTTCTGCTGCTAAGCAAGATGGTTGTTAAGTGAGTTTTATACCCCGTTTTACAACTTTTCTTGCCAGAGTTGGTAAATGAATCACTGCAGTTACTGAAATCATTATTAAGCAGATCTCTGCCTTCCCCATTCACTTTGCTTGTCAGATCACAAAAACTGATCACATGGCCCTGGGACACTGCCACCATCATAAATATGAACCAATTGCCAACCATCCAAAGTTTGATCACTTGTCTATGGGCATGCTGCAATGTCACAGGCACAAGAAATGTAAATCCCTGTTCTTTCCCAGGCTATTGACAAACTCTCCTAGCGAGCTTTTAAAGGTGAACTTTCCTTTTAACAAACACATGGCTTGCCTTTCTGATCAATGTTTGTTCAAATGAACCTGCCAAGTTATCAGGAAAGCTGCCAAGTCCAGAGATAACTTCACACACACACAAGCTTTGAGTCCGAAGCAAGAATTAATAGTCCGAAATAATTGCAGAGGCACTGTTCTTTAAGCAAGAAGCAAGATTTAAAAAAGAGTAGATCTGATTCAAATGAGTTGTTCTCTGCAAATGCCACTCCCCATTCGCACCTCTTTATGCTTTATGGGAGTGGCCATTCACCGATCACCTGTGTCTGGACTTCTCCATCGGCCCTTTTCTTTCTCTGCTCTTTTCTATTCATTAGTCTGCACACGCATGCACTAATGATTGGTTCTATCTGTTCAGTCTCACTGCTATCGCCAAATGCTTGGCAACTGACTCATATTTATGACGGTTGCAGTATCCTGGTGTCATGTGGTCACCTTTTGTG
>JANHFR010707420.1:0-10426 GCA_032468015.1 Mimophis mahfalensis | reverse complement strand
GAGGGAGGGAGGAAGGAAGATTATAATGAGAGGGAGGGAAGGTCTGAGGAAAGTCCTATCTTAGCACTTGGCCACCACAGGAGCCCCTGACATGAGTGATGTTGAACTGGCCACACCTACCCTGTCCCCCCTGAGGTCAAACACAACCCTGATGCAGCCCACAATGAAATCAAGTTTGACACTCTGCACTAGGTGCACTTCCAGTAAATGCATTCCCAGTACTGTCCTTTATTTATTTATAAGAATGTTTACTTGAGATCAGTGGGACTTACTTTCTAGTAAATGTACATAAAATTGCAGCCCTGGATAAGACCAGCCCGTTAACATAAGGCTGGACTACTTCTGAACTTACCAATGGTGGTCCCTTGGGAATGGCCAATATAATAAAGTTGTTGCTGCCCAGTTTTCTGCAGAATATAATCTATAGATGCTGGAAGGTCATATTTAGCCATCTGATCATAACTGGAAACAAAAACCAATGTCCTCATTAAGCTGCATGTATGGCAAGGATCTCAAACCTTTCAAATCCTGAGTGTGCTAGTCTCATTTTCACAAAATGGCTTCCATGGAGGATAGGGCACTCAAGCCATGCATCCTAACCAGCCTAAAATTGCCCCAATCTCTAATAAAGTAAAAGACAGGGGTTCAAGATTTAGAACTTACCTTTCCATCTTGTCCATGGCTAACCTTTATGACTGGATTTAGGCGAGGTGAGACTCAACATTTGGGAAACCATAGAGGCTTAATTTGGCAAGTGCTAACGGAGACTAACAATTGAACACCATTAAAGTGCCTAACAAACCCTGATGGGGTCTAGAATGCATGTAGGAACAAAGCACATCTTAATCAATTAAGGAACGTACGTAAGCCATACCGAAGGGCTTAACATGGACTTCTTTGATGCTCGGTGAGGTTGTTTGTTTGCTTGCAGAGCAGACACTTCCTTACACAACTAGGTAATATCATCAATGCTGTTCATACCTATTGTTGCGGCCCCAGCCTCCAAGTGTGCCCTACCCTTTGATGAAGAATCTGAAGATGATGGAACTGGCAAGGCCTCTCTCTCCAGGACCCTCCTCTCTGGCTAGGCCTCCCTCTCCATCAGAACAGCCTGTTATTAGCCAAGCTAGGAGTGAGCCAGAACAGCTGGTTGAGAGCAATCATAGTGAGGAGACATGGTGGCTAGATCCCAGGGAAAGACACAGAGCAAAGAGATTGCAACAACGTAGGAGGAAGAGGAGGGCCCAGGAGTAGCTGAGTCACTAAACCACACTCCACAGGGTACAAAAGGGGGTGTGGCTGCTCTTAGAATTTTGTGACGAACAATTAATTACAATCCTAGTCACATCTCTGCTCCTGAAAACTCTGTCAGACTGTTTAAAAACTGGTTTGGAATTCTTTTGGCTTGGACCTGACTACTCTCCTGTAATTCTGTTTTCAACCTTGAACTCATTTCGGATAATTGTTTGAACTTATCTGGCTTTCACCAAGGCACGAGGTAACGGACCTTTCTGGCTGACTGTTCTTAGTTTGACTGCCAAGTTCCTTATCAGAACCAAGCAATTACTAAAGACTGTGTTGTTCCAACCCTTGCTTGGTCGTGTCAGTTCGTTAGTTTGTTCTCACTGGAGTGGGGGAACAGAACTCCCTGGTGCCTAGAAGGTTGAGGGCCGCTGAACTAGATCTCACGCAGACACATATTCTTCTTGTCCAGAATAGGAAAGAAGGGAATGAAGGTAATAAACCTAAAACACAATAACGAATGATTTGAGGAAGCTAAGGTGTGTGTGTGGGGGGGGAAAATCTAGAAGTATGTAGGATTGTGCTTCAGATAGAGAGGAAGGCAGCCCAATTGATAATAGCCTCAAAGACTATAAAATTTCCCAAGCATTAATACACTTCCAGCATGAGGAGACATCTGATATTCACATTGCTCTGCACAGCTTAAAGCAAGATACCTGAATTTCCAAAACTTCTCAAACAAGGGAGAAAGAGATGTGTGATTCTTACACCAGGTGTTCCCTCGGCTATTTCCTAGCCAGACATCATATCCAGCGTCTGCAAGTATGAAAGCCAGACTATTATGAGGAAAATTTTGGTACCATTGGGCAGCGTCCACCAGCAAGCCATGCTGTAGGAACACCACTTGCTTTGGACCTGAAACGAAGCAATCAGAAAGGCATCTTGTCATTTGGTGCTTCAAGAAATTTTTGCAAAGCTAATATAATATTGGATATTGTAACTTTATTATGAAATCATAATTTGTAGTAGAATTATTCCACCCTAGTTGTTGCTTCTCTCTCCATGCTCACAAAGAGGCTTTGAATCCAGAATTTTGTTCTTTGCTGAGAAGCACATTCACCTTACTATTGTAAAAGGACCCAACTGAGTAAGAATACAAACCTGTGGTTGTGTTGCTTTCTCTACCGTATGGAATTCTGAATAAGTTGAGAATATAGCCATCTTTTGTAACCACGTAATAGTCCTCAAGAGGATATTTCCAGTACAGGATGAGCTGTTTCTACAAAAAGTGAAGAAGACAAACAGAAATTCAGTTCAACATAGTGATAAATCTGATATTGTGAATAAACCTAATAGACTATTTCAATCTAAAGAAATACTAAGAAGTATTGATGTGAATAACATGACAAAGATACTAATACAGTAACCAACACCTATAGATAACTACATATATAATGAACATTAAAACCCTGAACATGATAACAGCTAATCAAGTTCAGTTTAATTCTGGCAAGGTTGTCAGTCTTTGAAGGCCTTCCAGGATAGTTTTTATGAGGCTTTAGAAGACCTTAAAAGTAGACATCATCCCTGCTTCAGCATTGTTCCAATGGAATGAATGGGCTGTTCTGAAAAATTCCTTGGAGAAGTTACTTACTGAATTCAGCTTGGCTTCAGGATTAACATTTCTGTTCAAAATTGTTCCTCCAACCAATACAGGCCAAGAAAGTAAAATCAGAACCAGCCACATATTTGGTTTCCCTGTAATTAGAAGATTTATTTACTTTGATTTGATTTGATTTGTAAATGCAAGATTCTGGGAAGCTATCAATGATTAAAAACAAAATAAAATAATAGTAAAGCAATAACATATATGAGATTTTAAAAAAATCAAGCAACCCATCAATTAGCATACTGTGGTATAGGCTCTGTCACAAGCTTGAGGTCAAAGCTCGATAGCAAAACCAGGGCTAACACCTTGAGGCAAGTCTAATCTTCAGAAAAATGATGTTCCATAGATGCTACAACAGAAAAAGCTGTATGCCCAGCTCTCGCCAAATAACACTTAATAGACAGGACCAGTGGTGGGATTCAAATTTTTTTACTACCGGTTCTGTGGGTGTGGCTTAGTGGGTGTGGCTATGCTGTCAGCCAATCAGAGGTGGTATTTGCCGGTGTTGGCCAATTACATGTGGTATTTGCTGGTTCTCAAAATTATCGCTACCGGTTCCCTGGAACCTGTCAGAACTGGCTGAATACCACCTCTGGAGAGGACCCATAGCATATCTCTCCCATCAGAACTAACAGGATTGGTAAATGTAACTAGGAAGAAACAGTCCCTCAAGTAATCCAGGCCTAAGCCATGAAGTGCTTTGTAGGAAATTACCAGCACCTTGAATTCTATTCTATTCTAAAGAATCAGAAGCAAGTTCACTAGACTTTCTCTTGCTTCAGTTAAATTTGCACCAGGGACCTAAGGTTGAGATAATTCCATTAAAATTTCTGTTAAAACCGTTCCACCAAGGATATAAATCAGTACTCTGTTTAGAATAAAAATAGTAATTATTCTAAAAATCAAGAAAACATTTGCAATGGCCAAAAGAAATGGTGCATCCCGGTTTCAATTTGGTAGCCTACTGAATTTTTTTTAAAAAAATCATTAAAATTCTAATAAAGGTTTGCCTCGGATGCATAGTGACCATCATTATTTCATACCTACATTTTCTACATTATTACCTTGGTGGCTCAGCGGTCTAACTGCTTGTTAACTGTTACCATCTGCCTGCAATAAGTGCAGGCTCAAATCCCACCAGGCTCAAGGTTGACTCAGCCTTCCATCCTTCTGAGGTAAACTGAGTATCCAGATTGTTGGGGGCAATAAGCTGACTTTGTAAAAATGCTGCTAATAAGCAGACATATACAAGGAATGAGGGCTACTGCTAAGCACATTGATTTGTGCTTAATAGATTGTAAGCCACCCGGAGTCTCCAGAAAAGGGCGGCATATAAATGGGATTAAAAAAAAAAAATACAGAGGATACCCAGCAACATATTGTTGCCTGAAATCAACTCTCCAATCTTTGGAAGTGAATTTCGGGAATTTAAGTTTGCATTCATAGGAATCCTGATTCTTAAGCTTACAATTTAATTTTAAAAGTAAAATTGCTATTTTAATAGATATTTATGTGTAATTGGACCCTCTGTCCAATTCAATAGTTTGTGCAAAGATAGAGGAAAAAACATGAATAACTTTCAGAATCTGTAGCTATTTTTCTCTATACAACATTAATCATAGAGAAATACCATGTAATATATTTATGTTCCATCTATATATTCAGCCTGAATAGTTCAAAGGAACTTACCAGAGAATAACAGTTGCTTGGAGGGTCCAACCTGCCAGATTCAGAAAAATAAGCTAAGTGAATAAAAGCAGAGCAGAAATAACCCAAACTATATCAGAATAAAGTAGAACCACAGTTCTTTCATAATGGTTAGTTTGAACAAATGACCCTTTCTTCTTGATAAACTGTACCTTACATTTTAATAGTGGGTTGGGACAGAATAGGAAAAGGAATGTAAATTTTTGACATTGTAATATTTTAGTACTACAAATATAAAAGCCAGATGACAGATTTACAGCCCTGTTGCAGTGCAAATCTTAATCAAAACCGGTTCTGTTCAGCTCTTATTTCCTCGTCCATAAATAATTATCAGATGTTTAAGGAAGATTTTTGAATGACAAATATGCTTGACGTTTTCAAGTAATATGCTTCACATAAAGGTTGGGTAAAGGTGCTCTTTGCTTATAATACAAAGTATTATTTTACAATTATTTTCACTCAGCCCATTTAGAAAAATAATAATAATAATAATAATAATAATAATAATAATAATAATAATAATAATAATAATAATAATAATAGCAAAGTCTGAGAGCACATTTTCCTTCTGGCTAATGACCAATTGGTTCAATATTCAGAAAAAAAGTGACAAAGATAGTCATCCACTCGTACAGGCCTATGTATGTACAAGCCTATGCATGGAGCCTACTGTCAAACTGGGTTCCTCAGTCTGCTACCAAGGATTGGAAATCAGATGGTTCTGGAAAAATAGGGGAGGGGGGTTGGTGGACTCCCCTGGACTGCGGACAAAGTCCAAGGGGAAATCATAATGCAGAACTCGGGGTCCTTTCTATTTGTCCAAATGCAAAGCTTCCTAAAAGAATTTGCTCAAGATTGCTGCAGCAGACAGTTGAAGCAGTTCCACTCTCCCTCGCTCAGCACTTCCCTGCCGAAAACTTATTCCACTACGTACTTGCTATTTACAACACAAAACGACATGCCACACCATCACCCATCACTTATTTCTTAGCGGACACTAAAGAGTGAAAAGTGATGATGCACCATGCAGCTCTGCTTTGGCAGGCAGTACAAAAACGGGAGTCCTTGCTGCCTACCAGGTGCTCCTTCAAAAGACTACTCACACAACACGATGATTTTCACGGGCAATGTAAGCAGTCTCTAAGGACAGTCACCTGTCGCCCACAAGAAATTACCACATACTACATCATTTTTGCACTTATTCTTTAGCAAGCACTAAAGATACAAAACCAAATGTTTACTTGCCTGGCAGCAAGAAAGGGGAAGGAACAAGAAACAGATGTTTCTCCCCCTTCTTACCATCAGTTACTTATCCTAAAACACTACTTACAGTTACTCAACAACTCTCACTTCCTTAGGCACAACCCAAAACCCGGAGGTGCGACCTCCCATTACAAGAGAATGATCAGTTGTCAGGGGGGATGATATTCCACCGGGCCCCAGCCACAGGGTCTACCTGGACTGTTTTGCCAATGAAATACACCGGGTAAGACACAGGCCTGTCCCTTTTGCAAGTCCGGTTGTGACCCTTCCCTTGCAGCCAGAACTTGGGACAGGTCCCACCCTATCTAACTCACACACCCTATCTAACTAACTGTGGCCCTCAAGGAGACCAAATGGCTCACCTCAGGTCAAAGTAGACAGAAGTCCGAAAGGAAGTAGGCCAGTTACCTTAGAGTCCAAGCCAAGAGTAGACAGGGATCCCGGCTGGACAGCAGGTCTCTTCTGGAAGCTTCCCATCCGAGTCATGGCACCAGCTGTTAGAGAAATACTTCCTACCAAGAAACAGGAAACAGTTGCACAATAAAATAAGTCTTACTTTAGAATCAGAGGTTTATTCATGAGTAATTTGGAACATGAACAGCCAACATAGCAATGCAATTTCACAACAACACTTACATCATTATTAAACCCATTGCAATGGTGTCCAGAGATACCAGCCAGTCCAGTGAGGATTAGCTACCATCAGTAGCCATGAGCCATGAGCAAACCCCTTTGTTTTATACTGTTCTTCTTACATTCAATCAATGCAGTGGAATTTTCTAGACACTTTTTCCTCAGAGTCCTTGTCTGGTCATTAACTGACACATACTCCCGAGTTCATGAAATGCTTTCCATCTACTACTTTCAGATCCTTATTTCCCATACAACCAACATGTTCCTATAACATCCTTCGGAAGAAGGGCGGCATATAAATTTGATTAATAAATAATAAAATAATAAACTCCTAAGACTCCTAGTCTTGCACTAGTACAGCAGATTACAAATATGTTGCTCTTGCTGATACTTTAAAATATACCCTTTTCATTTTTTAAATTTTTATTTATTATTTATAATTTGATTTATATGCAGCCCTTCACCCAAAGGACTCAGGGTGGCTTACAGTCCATATTAAAAACATATAATAAAAAAGTTAAAACTAAATTAAAGCAGGAAATTGGACCCAACAAAACAGCTAAAATTTAAAACTTTTAAAAACCATCATCCAATTAAAATTAATGCTTCATAGGGAAAGGCCAGCTTGCTGAAATAACCAAGTTTTGAGGGCGCGGCGGAAGGCTCGTAGGTCGGGGACGATCCGGATCTCCAGTGATAGCTCATTCCAGAGAGCAGGGGCCACCACAGAGAAGGCCCTCCCCCTGGGGGTCGCCGGCTGACATTGTTTGGCTAACGGCACCCTGAGGAGGCCGACTCTGTGGGACCCCACTGGTCAGTGGGAGGTTGTCAATGGCAGTAGGAGGTCTCGCAGTAGGAGGTCTCACATTTCAGGCCTGCTATCATTTTGAGGCCTATATTCGTATACTCCTTCCCAGATTCCTTTTATTTCCTATCGGGCGAGGAAATAAAACGTTTTCTTATAATAATTCAATTAATTTTTTATCCTCCCCGCTGGTATCAAGAAGGAGAGAAGAAAGAAAAATACCTTCCAAAAGGTGGGGAAATCATGGTCCTTGTCAGTGGTGGGATTCAAATATTTTTACTACCGGTTCTGTAGGCGTGGCTTAGTGGGCGTGGCTATGCTGTCAGCCAATCAGAGGTGGCATTTGCCAGTTCTCAAAATTATCGTTACCAGTTCTACGGAACCTGTTGGAACTGGCTGAATACCACCTCTGGTCCTTGTCCATATCCCAAATGAAACAACTGAAAAGTTGGGAGTAACAAGATGAGGAGCAGCTTCAGCCAGAAACTAAGGGAGCTGTACCAGAGTGGCTAGAATGTACTTCTAGATATTTCTTCAAGACTATTTGCTTCTTCTTACTGTTTGCTTAATCTATCTGCTTCCTATTTTCCCTTTATTAACCAAAACTCCTTCCAAGACTGTAAATAAGTTAAAAGGATTCAGTGCTGCACCCAAACAGTCTCATCATGCCAGCATTAAAGGACACATTCATATTATTAATTGATCTGAAGATCTATTTCTCTTTTATGTATACTGGGTACATCATGGATATGGCATCTAAGAATAGAACTCCTGTTATTGGAAAAGCACCTATGCCCTACTTTAATTCAAAGGAGCAAGGATCGTGCTCTGAAGCTAAGTAATATCAGTTTTGACAAATTAATATGGGTAGTCCTCGACTTACAAACATTCATTTAGTGACCATTCAAAGCCACAACGTCACTGAAAAAAGTAACATGACCATCTACGACTGTTGCAGCATCCCAAGGGTCATGTGGTCAAAATTCAGTCAGTTGGTGACTGACCTACATGTTCCCAGTGTCCTGGGATCATGTCATCTCCTTTTACGATCTTCTGACAGTCAAAGTCAATGGATAAACCAGAAACACTAAACAACTGTGCCATGATTCACTTAACAACTGTGGCAAGAAAGGTAAAATACTACTGCCACCAACAGCCTCCCATCGCCCGGTACGGGCCCATAGGGTAGGCCTCCTCAGGGTGCCATTGGCTAGACAGTGTCGGCTGGTGACTCCCAGGCTGGTGACTCCTCGCCTTTTCTGTGGGAGCACCCACCCTCTGGAATGAGCTGCCCCCGGAGCTCTGGACAATTCCTGACCTTCAGTCCTTCCGGCGTGACCTGAAGACATAGCTTTTCTAATGAGCCAGTCTTGACTAATCTAAGATTTTTAAATTGGATTTTAAATGTGTATTTTTAAATGTTAAATTGTTAATTAATCCCCATTTTACTATTTATTGGATTTAAGTTTAATAAATTTTTTTTAATTTTGTATTGAGTGTTTTTTTAGGGTTGTGAGTTGCCCTGAGTCCCCAGGAAGAAGGGCAGCATATAAATCCAATAAAATAAATAAATAATAAATAAATAAATAAAATGAGGCAAAACTCACTTAACAAATGACTCACTTAGCAACCAAAATGTTGGGCTCAATCTCAAAAAAGCTATGTAGTTTTTGACCTAGTTAGCATTTGGATGAGAGACCATAACAAATCTCAGCATTTGAGACTAAATTGGGTGATTCCTGGGCAGGTATGGTTCTGGAAAATGTATTTTTTAAGCATTCAGGAATCTGTGATATAGTCAGATTGATTGTATTGGTATTGTATTGTAAACCCTAAACAGCACTTCAAAGAAGGAAAATATGATGGAACAGATTAAAGAATTGTTTTGAATGAATAGAACAGTTCTATTTTCCAGTCAAGGGCTAAATTTACTATAATTCTCCTCCACACTACTTAATTAGAATAATAGAATTACTAACAGAATTACTAACAGAATTTACCAGAGAATGTTGCTGCAATTTTCTTCCAATTTCTTGCATATCATTTTTCCCACTGGTGATATCTTGAGCTTTCTCTTGCAAAGAAAGTGCCAACCACCACCCTTATACTAAAGTTAATCTTTGGATTCCAGTTATTATGAAGATCAGCACAAAGTCCAGATGCCAGGAAGCTAAGAAAATGACACTGCCCCTGCCGTCTGCTATCCCACTCCATGAGGTGAACTCCAATTATGAGCTAAGATTCTCATTTTGGTCTGATAGTAATACAGGTCCCCATCAGGCGCTTTCTAGATGTGTCATACTCCAAACACTAAAGTTGTTTCATGTTGACTCAGAGTTATAAAGGATTTACTGCCAACATGAGATTGACCAAAGCTGGATCAATCTACAACAGGGGTATCAAACTCAATTTGATTAAGGGCTGCATCAGGGTTGTGTTTGACCTGGGGGGGGATGGAGGTGTGTGGCCAGGTGGGCATAGCCAGCTCAATGTCACTCATGTCTAGGGCGCCTGTGGTGGCCTGGGTGACCCCCAGGCTCTGTTTTTGCTGGCAGAGGCATGGTGGGCCAGTCCTTCACTGTTTCCAGGGTGGCCTGCGAGCCAAATCTAAGCACCCCACGGGCCGGATCCAGCCCACGAGCCTTAAGTTTGGCACTCCTGATCTACAAGAACAATCTAACAAGATGTTATGCTCCTCTGAGATAAATGGTAATCTGACAAGATTTTGCAGAGCTTGAAAGCCTTTCTTTTTTAATTGTAACTTGTATCCCACACCTGTTGCCTTTTCAAGCAAAAGAATTGCAAAGAGAACCCTAGTCTTCAGTTCGGATATTCCAAGCGGTGACATTTGCTGGAAACAAATAATGCCACATGTTGTCACTAGAAGATGAGAGGGAAATGTTGAATGTACATATATTTCCTTTGGCTTTTGAATTAAAAAATTGATAAATTGACTCCCCCCCAAAGATACTGTCATTATTTTTAAAGTATTTTACAACTTAACACTTCATTTTTTAAAACACTCTTAATTAACCTCCCACCGACCAGTTCGCTCCCATAGAGTTGGCCTCCTCAGGGTGCCGTCGGCCAAACAATGTCGGCTGGTG
>JANHFR010707403.1:0-10428 GCA_032468015.1 Mimophis mahfalensis | reverse complement strand
CACTATCACTAGATTATTGACGATGCCTCAGCCCAGCCCATTGGGTGATTTTTCCTAGATGTTTCATATGGATGCTAATTAGGACGAAGGAAGAGGCCAAGCCCTGAGGTACCCATACCCCCAGTTGAGTGGTTGCTCCAGGAAAGACTTACGTACACTGTATTTCCTGATTTTTTTAAAAATGTTAAATGAGTTAAATGATGCTGTTTTATTTCGTTGCAATCACTTTTCAGTGGGCAGCTATCATGAAGGAGAGCTTACGTACCAGAGACAAATTCTTTGTGTATCCAATCACGCTTGGTCAATCAAGAATATTCTGTTCTATAATATCCCTTTCATTGTTTTGTTGTGATGAACCGTGAAGTAATAAGCAAACAATAGCAGATAAAACCCACCCATTTTGGAACCTGTTTGCCAAATGTCTAAGAAAGCCAACCAAATGGTCTTCATAGCTTCCAAAGAATCTTCCACTTTAAGAAATGCGCTACTCGTGTCTCAGAGCACCAAGCCTGATTTACCTGATATTGCTCGATAAAATATTGAAATTGCAAACCTTGCAGAAAGATTCCCTGAAAGGTACACAAACTAACAAGCATAATGGAGCTTTAATGTTTCCCTTAACAGATGTAACTTGTAGCCATGGGGCTGGTGATGGGTGGTTATGTTTGTGCATAATGTTGCAAATACTTTTGAGTATGCCACAGCAGTGCAGGTTACTCAACAGAAACATATTCTTATTAAAACTTTACAGATTAAAGAGTTTCTAATTTAATATGCTAGGTACTTAATTGCTGTACCAAGGGTATAACTGATGTAATATGTTTCTGAATAGCAGAGAGTTCCTGGGGCTTTAGCATCCCCCTTTGATTAGCAGATTAAAACATAAAATTGTGAGCAATGCAAGAATCTCTAATCTTATAAAATGTTACTTTCTCTCCCTAAATCCCATCTTTGAATGCAAATATGGTTGGAGAGGGAAAAAAAATCTGAAGTGTTTGAAATCATTATAGGAGAATTGAAGCCATTAACTTGCCATGAAAGAAGAGAGGTATGTAATTCTTGAATATTCTTGATCAGTGAAACCTATGTATCTCTGCATATGCCATTGAAATTAACAGGACTTACTCACCAGTGAGCATTTTTTTTAGAGTGGCAGTCTGCTCAATTCCATAGGGCTTAATTGGCTGAACCCAAAGAAATGTTAGTAGAAAGAAAATCTTTGCTAGAGCTTACTTGCAAGATCATTCAGCTAGAATTCAGCCTGCGCTACAAGCTTAATTTATACTGCAGATCAGTGGTAGGATTCAATTTTTTAAATAACTGGTTCTGTGGGCATGGCTTGGTTTGATGGGTGTGGCTAGATGGTCATGTGACTGGATGGCTGATGTCACAGATCACACCCAGCCCCCCCCCCCCCCGGCCATTTGCCTCAAAGGGGTAAAACATTTTTGGGCTGTTTTCATGTTGTTTTTCAGGAAACAGTGGCTTGAAAATGGCCTGAAAACATCCCGAAAAACGGCCTGTTTTCAGGCCATTTGGGGGGCAATTTTCAGGCTATTTTTCCAGCCAAAATCCGCCTGAAAATGGCCTGAAAAAATGGCCTGAAAACAGCCCAAAAATGGTCTGGTGTGTGTGTGTGTGTGTGTGTGTGTGTGTGTGTACTGTTTTCAGGCTATTTTCAGGCTGGTTTTGGCTGGTTGCTTTTGGGGGCTGTTTTCAGGCCATTTTTTGCCTCAAAAATGGCCCAAAATGGCCCAAAAAACATGCAGGGGCGGGGCAAGTCAGTGGTCCAATTTGCTGGTTCTCTGAACCATGCAGAATTGGAACAAAGGGTTCACCCAAACCAGGCTGAACCGGTGGAATCCCACCCCTGCTGTAGATCCATGAAAAGACTCCATGAAGATTGAACATGGAAAACTGAGGAATTTTCCCAAAGAATTGAAATGCAGCTTGATTAGTTTTTATGCAGGAGTTCTAAACTCCCTTTGCCAACCTTTAAACCATTGCTTTCTCCTTTCTATTCAATAATAACTACCAATCACACACAAGAAAGGGTTTTTCCCCCTTAATTTGTTTTAATATACACAATTATAGGGAGAAAGTTAAAACAAGGAAAAACAAAAGAAGAGGGGGGAGCCAAAGGAAAAGGATGAAAGCCTATTATCGTGCAAGGAAAAAAACACCTCAGTTTTCAAATGGAACATTTAACCTTACCACATGAGGTAATATTGATCGTTCTTTCCATTATCTTGATAGGGAATCTGTTTATAAGGAGTGAGCAAATACACATGATCAATCCAAGATGGTAAATCCATGGTGGTCTTACATTTCCATTGTAAAAGTTTTTTCGTCTTTTGATCAGTCCAAGATTGCAAATCCATGGTGATCCTACCTTTCCATTGTAAAGTCTTTTTCCTCTTTTGTTATACTGCATGCTCAGTCAATCTTGATGGAAGAAGTCAATATTCTTCACACAATAATTCCAAATGATTTCATATTTTGCATGTAACGGAGCATCCCATTCACATCTTTAAAACGTATTATTATTATTTTTCCCCAAATGAACAAATGTATCTTATTCAACTGAACTGGGATGACTGTGGGGCGATCCCGTTTTATAAATGTGTCCCCTTACTTCATTTATAGTTTCACTATAAAAAAATGATAGAATAGCTTATTTTAAGGATTCTTGGAGACGTCCAATAAACATGAACATTTTTAGTTCAACTGCTTTCATCTTAAAAATATAAGAAAAATCTTAATATTCTTTATGTCAGCCCTTCAAGGTGAGCCAGATAAAGAAGCAAACACTGTAGGGTTTCCATCAGTGCTACTTTATTGTTGGAGGGCATAATAAACAGAAACTTGAAAGCCTAACTGAGATACATATTGGCTGTAGAAAGATTAAGAATATACTGAGGTGGTCACAGTAATGTGTGTGGCCAGTGTATCAAGTGGACCAAACAGTGAAATCTGATGTTTTAACTGAATATTTTGATATCCCATTCAAATGGCTTTAAAACATGACTGGTAGTTACCTGATTTGAAGTAAAGATTCTCCTATTACCTCAGGAATTAGATGAAAACAGTGTTCAGACTAAATTTATCCCGAAGTGTAATTTATCATATGAGTAACAATAACATTTTTATCCCAAGGTCTTCCATATATATACCTTGTAGCCTTTAAAACTGGAAATACAACAGAATATTTATTATTGTTGTTGTTGTTGTTGTTATTTTACATCCACAAAGTGACATTGACAGGTTGTACCTGGCAAGAAAAATAGGGGGCAAAGGACTATTGCAAATCCATAAAACTGTAGAAGTTTGAATGATTATGGGAATCAAAGTACAGAAAAATTGCTGAAGGCTGTGAAAGTGGAGAACATTATAAAAATAACAGAAACAAAGGAAGAATATAAAGAAAAGCAGCTGGATGACCAATTAAATAGATGGAAAACCAAAGCTTTGCATGGGCAGCACTTGAAAAACATTGAAGGAAAAGATGATGACAACTTGACATGGGCATGGCTTAAAAGAGTAATTATCAAGAAAGAAATGGAAGGCTTAATACTTGCTGCTCAAGAACAAGCACTACAAACTAATGTCATGAAAGCGAAGATACAAAAGTCCACTGACAATCCAAACTGCTGACTTTGCAATGACAAAGTTGAAACTGTATCACACTTAATATGTGAGTGCAGCAAAATCACACAAAGCTAGACATGATTGAGTTGCTAAATTAATCAACTGGTCATTATGTAAAAAATACACTCTACTTGTATCTGAAAAGTCATGGGAACATAAAGTAGAAAAAGTTGTCGAAAATGAGACGGTGAAGATCTTGTGGGACTTTTGAATACAGACAAATCGCCATTTGGAACACAACATGTCAGATATTACAGTTGTTGAGGGCCGAAGCATACAATTTATTTATATTACTGTACCAGGAGATGCCAGAATCGAAGAAAAAGAACTGGAAAAAAATTATGAAATATCGTGACCTGGACATCAAAACTGCACAATTATGGATAAAACATGTAACAGTGATCCCCTTTGTCATCGGGGCACTCGTTACCATGTCCAAGAATTTTATAAAATACATCCAGAAACTGCAGCTTCCTGCAATAACACCAGCAGAACGGCAAAAAAAATGTGCTACTTGGAACATCATATATTTTAAGAAGATACTTGGTTGGTATCTAGGATGCTGGCAGTAACCCATATCAACCATTAGCACCGGTCAATGGTATTTGTGATGCATTTTTGAATGTTCAGTTGATTGACTTTCATGTTTAATGAATAAAGTGTATAATAATAATAAAATTATTTTATTATAAAAATAATAAAATAATAATATAATTTTATGCACCAAATTATTTTTATAGCTTATGCACTGACGACAAATTCCTTGTGTGTCCAATCACACTTGACCAATAAAGAATTCTATTCTGTTCTATTCTATTCTAACCAGATGATCATGTACCAACTTTCAAATTGTGTCCCTAATAATTACGTTTTTCCTGTAATTACTTATTCCATAGAAAAAAAAAAAGGAATCCAAATGTCAGGTAAAGGCTAAAAATCAGGAAAGTGGAAAAATACCCACTATCATCATATGGTAGTGTAACTTCTGATATAGAAAATCTGATATTTGTCCATCAATTAAAAAGTTCTTTATAACTTACCAACCTGCCTAAAATATATTACAGTGATTAACATGAAAAAATATGACTCCATTCATTAGTCGTGGAGTCTCAAAGCTTACATTTATCTTGCCCCATGGGTTTTCTAGGATTTTTAACCAATCTCTTTAAATGAAATGTAAAAGGAATATCAAAGATGGTGAACCAGGCTCCTCCTGTCAAGTAGATTTAGACTTTTGGAGGTCTAACTACAGATCAAACAATTTGTAAATTTGCTTGGACAAAATATGTTGGTTCCAACTTGGAAACAAGTTCTCTATTTAAAAGATTCCTTATTTTTTTAAAATGGCACATTTCATTGGCTTTGCCTCCTGTGGAAATAAAAGGAAAGATTTACTAAAGAAGTCTAAACATTCAGTTATAGTATGGGGTACTATCCAAAATTGCATCAATGGCCTTTGCCCACTTCTGTTTTCCACCTGCACTCCCTGAAGTCTTAAGGAAGCATTTTTTTCTTCTCATTTACCACCTACAAGCAGCAATTAATTTAACAATCATTTTGATTAATTTGCTCAGGCTACTTTTTCTCTTCATCTCAGTTGCCATGAGGAGGAAAGCAAGCACAGGAATCCATATGTCAAATGAATGCTTCCATGCTATCTTATCTTCAAGCAGTAATTATTGGCCAATCCTTTAGAAGTTAAATATCTTCTTTGTTTTCCTCTTAATAGTAGTAATAAAACATAAGTTAACTCGAGTGATCACAATGTAGTTTATAACTGCCTAGCTTTGAACATGATTCCTATCTTTGACTCTTTGAACTCCGTTTTAGCCTTATGGCCATCTCTTCTACCCCCACTCCAGATTAAAAAAATAACACAACCTTGTACTTATATAATTTTTAGGGTTAAGAGAACCCCCATCTAAAGTCAAGCACTATGTAGAAGCATGGGAACAATTCTTTAATCTCAAAGAAAGATGTCTGCCTATTGACTCCTTTTTCGTCCAATCCATGTGATCCTAAGCTAGCCCATCCTCTGTTAAAGTGGCACTTCTATGTTTTACCATTTCAGTAAATGATTAGGAGCAGTCATTCACAAAATCATAATATCTAAATTTACCAAGATACCTTTTTATATAGACAGACTGTTAGGATTATTTCAGAGCAGTCTTTACTCTGCTATCCATTAAAACAATTAAATAGGAACCTTGAAACTAATTGTAGATCGATGGATCATAATGGAGACAGAGTCAGCAGGCCAAAGCACACGTTGTCCAGAAGAAGGCAGTTTTATTTACAAGCTATATACATTAACCATGAGGTAGTCAGTCTTCCAAGAATGAAACAAAAAGTAAGAGAGCATTACAGCAGTAAAGCTCCATTGCAACTACACCAACGGCATTACAATGCTATCACTACAATGCCACCACGAGGCTTGGAGTGAAGCCTCCTATGTTTATTCTCCTCCATACTAATGATGATTGACACATCACATGAGCACCCAGGACCATTGAGATCTGCCTGGTAGCAGACATGCTGTCTCCTGTTTGTGAGTGTGGTGTGGCCAGGGCCTAGTCAGCCATTTTGAATTTACACAAAGTAAAGACATTTTTTTATTAAGTACTAGAATGAATAAATTCAACACAGATACACTCATCTGAAATGTTGTTAAAATAAGCAAGTTATCCTTAAATTACCAAAAAAGAAGTTGGTTTATTATGAGTTAATTCCAAAAAACACATGATATAAAAATGTAATTTGACACAAGGTGTATGAAGCATGAGGTTTAACAAATTGAGAAAAGCTAGCAGGATTGAAATTAAAAGAAATTGTCATTATTTTAGCATTAGGAGCTCTGATTGTGTATTTGTTGCAGGATGTTTTGGCTTCAGAAAAACCTCTGTCTCATTGTAGACACATTCCTTCTTCAGATTAATTGCTAGCAGAGGGGACACTTTAATACAACCCCCAAAAAGAGTCTTTTAAATCATCTTTTTTCTTTATTAAATTAGAACACATTATCTACCCCACATGGATAAGCCACATAGAACAGCTTACATAATATTCCCTCCTCTCTTTCAACTCCAATTGGCTAGAAATAATACAGCTGAGGAAAATGCAGTGGTGGATCATTCCTAAAACTAATACTCTTGAAAGAGGGAATGAATGGATCCCTAACATTCAATTATATGTCTCCCTCTCCTTATTGTTCAGCTGATTAATACTGAAAGCACTGGGATCATGGTAGTTGACACACAAACTGAGTAGATCAAAGGGAAGTAATGATGAGCTCTCAATATCACTGGAGGGGAGATTTAAGCTTTTTTTTTTTTTTAAAAAAAAAAAACCCTGCTTGTGCAAGGGGATAACTTAATAGATGGTTTCCGCAAGATGGTTTATTGATTATAACTCAGTGTGATTTGAGAATCCAGCCTGCTTTATCATTTGATGATTCAAAGTGTTAACCAACCAAAGCAATTGTTTGGCTAAACTATGATAACTAGCCATGACCTATTAGAAACATTGAATAAGTGTGTGAGAAGAGAGAGAGAAAGTGATTGAATGGGATATAGGTGAGGAAGACTAAGATGGTAAGAAGAAAAAGGAAAGAGGACCTATGGACTAGTTTCTGTCAACTTTGGCAGAAAATCATAAGCATAGCTAGTGTAAGCTGCTACTCATTGATGTTCACTGAATTTGTATGACCTGCTCATTTTTGCTACCCAATTTGCGGTGTTTGTGAAGCACATTGAACCCTAATTATAACAAGGCTGAATTCACACCAATATGCTATAATCTGCCTTAATTGTGCCTTAATGTTGTGCAAACTACTGCATGAGAACCTGGAGGTAATGAATAACCTCACTTAACAGATGTTTCAGATATTTGAGATTTAGTAGAATTCCTTGAACTGCCATCGATCTGAGGAACTAGTCACTTCCTTCAGTTATATCTAGTTCTTCTTACTACTAGTGCAATAAAACATGTATCTAAAGGAAGTGGCAGAAAAGACATTTTCCTTCAATACCTTAGCATGTGCTTTGAAATGCATTCTCTTCTATCCCTTTGGGGAAACATCTTTCTAAAATAAATGGAAAACTTTAGTTATTCTGTATTTGTCCTTTAGTTATTCTGTATTTGTGCATCTGACAAAATAATTGCATTATTATGCCAGTATATAAAAGATGAAAAGAAATAATGTCTAGATGAACACATTAGGTCAAAGGAGATGTTAGATTAAATAATGAAAATATTTAATATATCAAGAGTAATAAAATACTTTTGAATTCAAGTTCACATGGCCAGAACAGCAAACTGTATTAGAGTTGTATTCTGATAGAACTGATAGAGTTGTATCTGATAGAACTGAACTTCTCATGGCAGTTTTGAGTGTGTGTTGAGGGCTTTTGCATATACCCCAAAAATGGAGGAGGAAAGTTTTTGAAAAGTTATAAATGGATGAAAAGTGTAAATGGACTTGAAATAAGATTTGAAAATTACTTGAATTAATTTTTCTGGAAGGAACATGGCTCTTGTTTTCAATTACAGAAAAAAAAACATAATAAGATGGGGCTTTGAAGTTTGGACACTAGAGGGGGCTAAAAGGAAGTAAGATTTTAATTAAAGAGAAGAGCATCTGTTTGACTGATTAACACAGGGTTTAGGGAAAATGCCTTAACACATATTGAATGTTGTATGTTAACAATGGATTCAGAAGTTAATTTTAAGAATGTCTGCCATTATAGATAGCCTCCGTGTGAATGATATTATGTAAGAGGAATGGTTTCTTCTAGATAAAATCAAAGTAGATCTGAACATGGATCTAAAAATGACAGAGTATAAGAAGGTTCTGGAAAAAGGAAATACTGGATGTACAAAAGAAACTGGTGATGTTTTAATAATTAAAATGGACACACAACCAAACAGGAGAATGACTTGGATAATTTTTCAATATTGAGTTTACAAAGGAAACCTGCTAAAGTTTGGAAAGATATGGCTTGCAACAGGCCAGATCCAACAACAGTACTGGGACTCATAAATCTTAACAATGCAGAGGAGCAGAAGGGCATCAACACCTATCACAGACCCAACTAAAATTTGAATATTAGATTCAACACTTCAGGACGCCTTTCAGTTCCAAAAATTAAAAATTAACCCAGCCACAACACAGACCACCTCCTCAACCCCTCAAAATATCTGTCCAAATCACAGGCAACCCAGAGCAGAAGCAGCCCCTTATACGCTGCCCCACAATAACTATTGTTATCAAATCTTTCCAGGAGATTTGCTTTCAGCATCTGCAGAAATGTCTATCTTTATATTGCAATGGCTAAAGTAATTTGCAGCCAAGGTAAACAGCTTCCAACAAGCCCTTGATCTACAAATCCCCCATGGCAATCAGGGGATTAATATGACAGCAGAAACTGGCCAAATTGGCACTCCAAGATGCTGGTTCCTCCAGGCATCCGGAAGTAGTTTGTTTAGCTAATTACCATCACTGTATACTATGGAAAAGACAACTCTTCCTGTAAATCCACAGATGGAACCATTGCAACTTATTGTGACTTTCCTATCTCAGCTCCTAAACTGCCTAAGTAAAATAACTGATTTGAAAGATTTTCACTATCTACCCAGTTTAAGAAATGCTAAGTATATTTTAAGTTTTATTAAAATGAGCAAATTCCTGTGGCAACTCATCAAACTTTTAGATTCTGTAAGGGTGACTTAGTCCATGATCTCCTCACTAGGAAAGTGATAAATGATCATGACCCTGCTGATAGGAACCATAAAAACTCAAGGTTCCAAAAGCAATAAATCTGCTAGACTTTCCTTCAGTGATGAAGTTAAACAAACATCAAAAGAGGAAGCTACAAATGCAGAAGTCACTCATTTGGGGAGAAAGCTAGGAGACATCAGAACAGCAATTATGACATGCCTTCCTAGTGCTGATAGTGATATGGAAGTCCGGCATCAATTTAACCCCAATCCTTGAGCTGCTCATCTCTATAGTTATAGCACCACTTCATGTTGCTGCCTCTCCTGTAACTAAGACACACAGAATGCTCTCAGCGCACGGCACTGGTTTCCTCACCCAAAATAGTGAAAGTGACACTAACAATGACTCCCCTGGGAACTTTAATCCAATAATCACAAGCAACTGCAACCCAAAAGAAACTGCCTTATAAGCAGCAAAAATTCCAGCAACTGGTTCTCTGCTAGGTGGGCGTGGCCATGGTGGGCATGGCCTAGTCAGCTGGTTTCTGGGTGGGTGTAGCTTCCCTGGAGCCTGGGGAGGCCTAGTTTTTTTTAAAAAAATTATTTATTTATTTATTAATAGAATTAATATGCTGCCCATCTCCCGCAGGACTCAGGGCGGCTTACAACATATTAAAAATATATATATACAAATATTAAAAATAGATTAAACCTAAAATGTGATTAAATTTAAAATTTGGAACAAACAAATTAAAACCCAAATAAAATCCGCACCCCTCAGGCCAGGCCCGCTTGCTCAAAGAGCCAAGTTTTCAGGGCACAGCGGAAGGATCTCAGGTCCGGGATAATCTGGAGTTCTGGGGGGAGCTCATCCCACAAGCTGGGTCCCCCCATAGAGAAGGCCCTCCCCCTGGGGGCCGCCAGCCGACATTGTTTGGCTGGCAGCACCCTGAGGAGACCAACTCTGTGGGAGCGGACTGGTCGGTGGCAGAAGATTCCCCCCCCCCCGACTCCTGGGCTTTTCCTGGAGCCTGGGGAGGGTGAAAACAGCCTCTGCAGGCCCTC
>JANHFR010705692.1:0-10450 GCA_032468015.1 Mimophis mahfalensis | reverse complement strand
GCTTATCAGGGCTTTCAACCCTCCCTAAGCGGTTTACAGAGTCAGCCTCTTGCCCCCAGCAATCTGGGTCCTCATTTTACCCCCCTGGGAAGGATGGAAGGCTGAGTCAACATTGACCCTGGTGGGATTTGAACCGCCAAACTGCAGGCAGCTGGCAGCCAAGTACTACATACAGCACTCTACTCGCTGCACCACCATGGCTCCTAAGGGACCTCGGAGTAGAAGACCTCCAAGGACCCTTCTATCGTTTTTGTGTAAAAACTCAGGCAGAGAGCCATTTTTAATTGTGTTGACCCGGTCAAACTCATACCTGTTAAATCGCTGCACCTCGGCGGCTCCGAAGAGCTTCCCCTGCCGCTGAAGAGCCAGTCCTTTCAGCCGCTGCCAGCTTGTGTTGACTTCATCCTGCTTGGACTTAATCAGCTCCTCTTCCGGGTGCTGCTCCTAGAAAGGGGAGAACAAGAGAATCTTTGGGCGATTCTTTGATCATTTCAAAGCCATGGCTACTGTTTTGCACCCGTTCGTTCCAGGATTCGTTGCATCTTCCATCCATGTCCTCGAAATGTTTTGTTCGACCAGTGCCCAGGGCCACAGGATATAAGCAGCCCAGCCACGCCAACAAGTCCCACCATTCGTTGAGGTTCTGACCTGGATCAATTTGCCGGCAAACTGGTTCACTTCGTTCACCCGCTCTTCGTGGGCCGCCAGGTCCGTCTGGAACTCTTCGAACTTCTTCTGCAACAGCTCCACGTGCTCAAGGTCCTGGCCCAGCTCCTCCGAGGTTACAATGGCCTCCTAGGAACAATGACAACAACGAACGCTCGGTCAGCAGGCTAGGAGAGGAACAGAGCCAGGGGAGTTCTGAAGCCTGCTGAGCTTTTCAAGGGTCTGGGAGAGTCAGACCCTCCCTTCTGCAGGAGAGAGGCATGTGGGAATAGGGGGGCTCAAATTCAGTGTTGGAACATGGATTCTAGATAGTAAACTGGCCAGATGTGCTCCTGGAACCTTTGTTAATCAGGTTCCTGGTTCCTTCCCAATCCCAAATTTAAATTAAGGCCGGTGGATCCTCCCGACATGCTATTTCCCTTCGCTTCTTTATAAACAGTTTGGCTTCCACCATGAAATACAATCAAGTAGTTGAGCCTCAAATTTCTGCAGCTAAGCGGGGCATGCGTTGAGCGAACGTTGCCTCATCTTACGGCCTTTCTCGCGCACATTTATGTCGATCCCCGCCGTGGTTACGTTAGCGATAGGGTTGCGGAGGGAATTTGGAGTTTGCAGGCCAGGGGCTCGCAAAGGGCGGTATATAAATGCAATTAAATAAATAAATAAATAAATAAATAAATAAATAAATAAATAAGGGATCACCCGATCCCGGGACTGCAAGTGTCACCAATAAAAGTCAGTTGCCAAATGCCTGGATTTTGAACACGTGACCACGGCGACGATGCAACGGTCGTTAAGTGTGAACAACAATTGTTTCTTCAGTGCTGTTGTCACTTCGAATGGATACCAAATGAACTGTGGTTAAGTTGAGAGCTCTCTTAGAGTAGAATGAGCTGGAAGGGACCTTGGGAGGTCATCTAGTCCTGCCCCCTGCTCAAGCAGGAGATCCATTTGAACCTTCACCATCCTGTAGGGGGCTGTGGTGATAAGGCCGCCCCCAATGACACCTGGAGCTCAAGCTCCCACTAGGCCTTCAAGGTACAAAAAAACCCAAGCACAACTACACCCCAGGAAGAGCTGTTGATGCAGAGACCTTGTCATTGATCCAATCCAACACGTCTCCGCATTCTCGTAAGTACTGCACCAGCTTCTGGGCATGGAACAACCGGACCCCTTTCTCTCGCATCTTCTCCAGGAGCAGTTCCCACAGCCGGTGAAGCTCCTGCAGTCGACTCTGCGAAAGAAGAAGGACAAGAACAATGACTTAGACCCAAAAAAATTAAAAATAAACCCCAGGTGCCTGGCTCTACAGGAAGTCCTGATATGAACCTATTTAACATGAATATATTTTTACGTCCAACTGAGCTGTATAGGTTCCCCATGATCAAAATAGCAATGGCTATTGCCACTTAGATTTATATACCGCTTCATGGTGCTTTTACAGCCTTCTCTGAGCAGTTTGTAAAGTCAGCCTCTTGCCCCCAATAATCTGGGTCTGAGTCCTCATTTTACTGATCTCGGAAGGACGGAAGGCTGAGTCAACCTTGAACCGGTCAGGATCGAACTGCCGAACTGACGGCAGTCAGAAGAATTAGGCTGCAGTACTGCACTCTAACCACTACGCCAGCGCGGCTCAGGGCTCACCAAATGCTACGAGGCAGCTCTGCGGCCTGAATTCAGGATTTTAAAGAGGGGGGGGGAACAAAATATTGGCAAAGTCAACAGGCTCTAATAGAAGGTGAAAAGAGAAAAAGAAAGGAACAGGGGAAACACCATCCATCAATCAACCACTTGCAAAAACAAGGCATCAACCCTTTTACTTGGCAACAATCCTGGTTTCTGGAAACATCAATTAAAGCCAGATTAGAGAGGCCTCTTTCGGACACAGGCAGGCCTGTTGAAAATATATACTTCTGTAAGTTGTCACAGTACATTGCTCGAAGGGGAAACACAACAGAGTTGGAAGGAACCTCGGAGTCCAAAATTTAGGGTCTAAATTTCCTCTCGGACAATCCACAGAGCATAAGAAGGAAGGTTTCTTGCTGGAAACAAATCAGGCACCAGAATATGTTGGGAAAGTTCCCCGCATTCTGACATTGTATTTCGGGGGGCAGGCAGGGGAAAATAGCTCAGGATGGCGTCTGAGAAACGATGAGGAACTTCCAAGGACGTGGTTCCTACTTGACTTTGTCAGGGGAGGAGGGTTCCTTCCTACTCTGGGTATTATTCAAGTGTGTTAAAAGGGCCCCCTGGCGGTTTTTGTGGCCTGCGATGGTTTGAAAGCCATTTTGGAGCCCTCAGCATGGCTGGGAAAATCAGGATAGGCCTTTTATGATTTGAGATTCAGGGGAGCCCTCGTTTAAACAGGCCAACTGGGGGGCGGGGGGAGAATGTCCTTCATGAGCAAAAGAGTCCATCCTTGTGCAGATTGGCATAAGGAAGCCCTTCTGACAATTGTTGGCACGGATTTACATCCATTGTGTGAGTGTGTCAAGCACAAAGGGGACGTGACCCAAAAGATATTGCTTGCCTAATGACATGGTTAGGTAGGCAGGAATGAAAAGGAAGTTTGTTTCATAACAGTGAGATTTCGCTGAACCTAAAATTTACACACACACACACACACACACACACACACACACACACACACACACTTGTCTCTGGGTTTTTAAATCTCAGGGGTCTCTTTTGGGGGGAAGGGGACCCGAGGGAGGGCAGACATGATATTAAGATAAGAAATAAGTGTCAGGATGCAGTCCAGGGTGTCATTCCTATGACTTTTCCTGGGGTACCATGCAGAGCAATTCTCCAACTGAGAAATGAGAGAGGCACAGCCGAATTCAAAGGAGGGAAAAAACCCATAGAGGCATTCAAAGAACAACAAGATTTTAAAAAAAGAAAAAAAAGAAAGCAAACCACCACAACACACCACCCACTTAGCCACCTACTCGTATGTGGGCCCCAACCTGGCTGGTGGTTATTATTGGGCGCTGGGCAGTCCTGTAAGGGGTGAAAGACTGAACAGACAGATTACCATGGCAGACAGAACGAAAAAATGTCCTCAGAGCAGCCACCACCACCACCCCCACTCAAAATTTGGGAGAAATTGGGCTTTGCTGGCAACGTAACGTGTGAATGACACCTAGAGAGGGCTCTTGAATGCAGGCTTCAACCAAAGAAAGCCCGTGGACTTCTCCGTAATCGAGGTTAGAAAGGAGACAGCCTTCCCAGGGAAGGCATTAAAAGTGTTTTTTTTTTTTCTTATCAGGGCAACCTGATCTACCCAAATATGGGACAGTTTGACACTCCTGGGCTAGCTGATGAGAGCTAAACCGCTCGAAATAGATCTATACTAATCTCCCTCGGTTTCTTTGTCGGTAAGTATAAATCCAACACTCGGCATGAAAACGTCGTCCGTAAAGGCAACGAGACAGGGTAATTTTTACCGCTGGGTTTCCAATCATTCACCGGCTGCTTCAGCCTGGCTCAGCCAGGCAAAACCACCCGCTGTGGTTCAGATCCCAAAAGCAGATTGCCAGAGGCCATCCAGACTCACCCGGATGACTTCCATGGCAAAATGCCCCTCGTTGATCATCTGGTTCCCGGTCTCGTCCAGCTTAACGATGGCTCCGGAATTGGCTTGCACTTCGGCCTCAAAGGCTTGGTGCTTTTGCAGCTTCCCCTGGGGAGGGAAAAATAAAAATACCGCGTGGGCATCACCGGTTCGGCGCAGCGCCTTCCTGCGGGGCCAGCCGGGTCTCACCTGAGGACATCCTTACCTGCAGATTCGAAGGGTCCTTGTAGCTTTCGTCGGAGGCGATCTGCAGCTTCTCCTGGATCCATTTCTCCAGCTCGTCGGCATCCCGCTGGAAGAACTGGAACCGGTAGGAATCTTCCAGCTTCTGGCGCCTCAACGTCGAGAGCTCCTTAAAGCGGTGATACCGATCCAACACCTGCTGGCGTCGCTCCTGGATGTCCTCGGCCGTTTCCAGCACTTTGACGCCGGTGGGATCCATTCTCTGAAAGGCAAGAAGGCATCAAGAACGATCACGCAGGGAGTCCTCGACTTACGACCGCCCTGGGGCAGCCTAAAATTGCTGCCGCCGAACGGGACTTTTGCCCCGAGTGAGCTTTGCTCCCCGCCCCCAAACCCCGTTTTACCACCTTTCTGGCTGCGGTTGTTAAGGGAATCTGGTTCCCCTGTTGACTCTGCTTGTCAGAAGGCCGTAAACAGGGATCATGTGAGCTCGGGACACGCCCCTCCCCGTCATAAATAGAAGCCCATTGCCAAGAATCTGAATTGGGATCACGTGATGCAGTTACCATCACACGGGTGAAACAAACAGCCATAAGTCCCTTTGTTCCATGCCGCTGTAACTTCGAACGATCAGTAAGTGAACTGTTGTATGTTGAGGACTGACTGCCCCTTCAGTAACCACAACAGTTGTCGTTCCCTATGAACAACTGCCTGCATTGCAGTGTGTTTCTAAAACAAGTTTGCAGTTAGGTTAAGCAACACGGGGTTGTTAGGTGAATCGGCCTTCCCCGTTGACACTGCTCGCCCGACGGTCGCAAAAGGGGATCGCGGGACGCCAAGGCACTGCCAACGTCATAAATAGGAACCAGCTGCCAGGCATCTGGATTTTGATCTCCTGACCACAGGGAAGCTGCAACGGTTGTGTGAAAAGTGGCCGCAGGTCCCTTTTTTCACCACCATTGCAACTTTGAACAGTCACTAAACAAACCGTTGTAAGTTGAGGACTGCCTGCACCTTGGACCCTCACCTGCGTAACCCTAGTGTTGCCTAGAAGCTCTCTTCCCCTTGCCCGTGTGTCTGAGCTGCAAAACTCAACAACGCCGCCTCTTGCTATTCAGGTCACACAATTTTACTTGCCTTTAAACTGGAATCTCTCTCTCTGTGTGTGTGTGTGTGTGTGTGTGTGTAGGGGGAAAAAAAGGCTCTCTTTGTAAGCCGAGTAAGAAAACTAAGTCAATTGGAAGTGAAGTGCTTTCCGTGTGGGAATAATAATGCGCTGTTCTTTTCCACAGGAACAAAACACACAGTTTTTAAAAAAACAACACAAAACCCTCGGCACACAACCCGTTGACATCAGCCGGGGCTCGGTCCTGCCAACGCTGGAGAATCACACGCCCAGCCGCCCAGCCGCCCGCCGCAGTGGTGCTGCAGCACTATGCAGCCTGCATTTTGCATTGGCCTCACAGCCTGGGCCTTTATCAGGTGCTGGAAAGCATCCATCTTTGGACTTTGGTCCTCTACCCCACCCCAAAATGGAGACCGATTTTTTTTCCACACACACACACACACACACACACACACTTCCCTGGGCGTTGATAGGAAAGAACAGACTTTGCTTTCTCTCTCTCTCTCTCACACACACACACATGCAGGGCCCATCATCACATTCCACACATTTTCTGTTGCCTAGGACATAAACCGGCTCCACCCGACGCAACTGCGTTCTGCCGATAAGGTCAGAGACAGACAGAAACAGCCAAGCTGGATTCAAAGGCTTCTTTAGGTCTATCTCCCTCGACCCCAAAACCAGGAAACCTGCTGGATTTCCCATTCTCATCCCCCCTGGGCCCCGATGCTGGCAGTGGCTCATGGGAACTGGAGCCCTGCACGCTGGTAGGTTAGGCAAGCCTTGGTTGCCACCAGGATTTACCCAAACATTTTAAAGCAGAGGCCAGGAAAAAAGAGCGAGAGAAAGCAATTTGAAAGCTGACAAGTCTTTCCTTTTAAGAGGCTTTTTTTTTTTGCTTTTGAAAAAGAAAAAAAAAATCTGTTCGCTCCCCCAGGGTTTGTCGAAAGGACAATGGGGCAGATCTGAGGCTGATGGGCCAAGGAGGAGAAATGGTTTCTGCCTATTTGACCCCCGCTTTTCAAAGCAATTAAAACACAAGAGAATGCCGGGCATCTGTAGAGAATGCTGAACAAGGGGTATTTTTAGCCTCTGCAATGCAACAGTGATAATGCTAGCAACTGCCATTCACAAAGGAAAAGCCGGCGCACAGGGATGGATTAAAGGGGTTTTATAACTCTGCTTAGGCCACAGGCCAAGTCATTGCCCCCCCCCCCCAAACAGGGATCCTGTATTCTAGGGCCCAGGGAAAACCTAAGCCATATAGGAAGAGCTTACAGCAAGACCACCCCCCCAGAATTATATCTTGGCTCACCCTCCTGCTTTTAACTGTGCCAGGTGAAGAGACAGGTTTTGCTCTACCTGTCCAGAGGCTACGGCTAGATAGCTAATACCTTTTACCTCTATGTTTAAGGGGGGGGGGGAGAATCTTCCATTTTAGCGTCTCTGTGTTATGTGATTCCTTGTGCACACCTCCACCACACTGCCTAGTTCTTTTTCAACATGAAATTTGCCAACTGGGTGTGCCTCTTCCTAAATTGTGGGTGCGTGGGTGCTTCTATCCTTTTAACATCTTGGAAGATAGCCAAGCGTACCCTAAATCTATGCAGCGTTGGTTGCTTCGAGGATTTGCATAAAGGGTTTTTATTTTCAGTGCTTTCCCTAACGATTTCCTAAATCTTTTGGCTGCCACCGTACTAAGCTTTTTTTGGTGAAAGCGCTACCTCCTCACCTGTCTCATCCAGTTCGAAGCCCAGCAAGGTATAAACACCTACACCAAGAAGGCACAGAAACTACTTTGCTGCAGCTCATGCATATATGCATGATGGTGTAACACTAGTTGTGCTTTCAACAAGGTGAAATATTTATTCCCAGTTCGAGTAAGCGAATTCCTTCCTGTGCAAAAGGAACACTATCAGCAGGGCTCCATTTTTAATCTACCTTGCCTCAGGGACCACTGGAAGGCCTCTTGTCCAGCCTGGGGATAAATACTTAAAATGCCTTTTTAACTACCTTCTACCCGAACAATCGGAACTGATGTGCCAATGGGCGTCCCTCGGCGTGGGCGTGCATTCCTCATTATGCCAGGAAAGCTGAAATAACCTTCCACCAAAGGCCAAATGTAAACTTGGCACTTGGGATTCAACTGCATTAAAAATGAGCTGTCAGGACCAAAGTCCATCTGTGTGAGTGGATGAGCAATTCTCTATTGCAGGTATGATGCGGCAGATGCAAAGTTTGGGCAGCCTATAAATTGCTGTCCCTTTTCCTTCTAGTCTATTATGGTTTCAGCTGACAGCATCTTGAGTGTTTTTCCTATCCGGCGAGCGTGACTCTTTATTTTAATATCCTGCCATCTCATCAGGAAGAAGGGCCAACCTTGGTAGCATGCAGCAAAGCCCTGGAAAATGATAAATCGTCAAAAATGTGCGATTTCGTCTAAAACGTGACCTTTTTAACAGCAGGCACCTTATAGAGAAGTAAAAATCACACCCCAAACCCAGCATAATGCCCAGAGGGAGTACGCTATTCCCTTTTTATGCACAAGAATCACTAAATACGCTGTTCATTTCCACCATTGTTTTAAGGGTAATGACCTTCACTTGCTGTCTTCAACTTTCAAAGGCTTTCAGGCAAAATAAAGTAGGATTAGACCTTGCCTCTCTCAACTCTTGAAATCGTTTGTGGTTTGAGTTGAAAGAATAAAGAACATTTGGATTTATCTATAAAATGATTAACTGGCAACTTTGGGTATATTTTGTTAACCTACGTCCCACCTCTAAATTAGTCATAGTCATGCAGAGGTTAGCAAAAACTGCATTCTGTGCTAAATCACGCCAGGAAAAACCTTACACAGCATGGATAAATCACATGCTAAACATGCAGAATCTGGAATTCATAGACTTTGCACCTCATTTGCTTCAAATACATAAATACAATTTTCATGGCTTTGTTTGTATCGACGGCCACCCGATAAACACCTTACATCTTTCCTATCCTGACCCACATGACCATTTACATATATTGTAAAACGTTAATTAAAAACCAGGGGAAGTTGCTTGGGAAAACAAAAGCATATTAAAAGCATTCTGATTCCAGTCCATGCACCAAAGACAGAATAAAAACGGAGAGTTTAAAATGCTCTTTGTCACGAGGGCAAAAAGGGCAGGAACATCAAACAAGAAGAAGTGTGATCCCGCATGCATATTTCCAAATACCTGGGCTCTGACTTTGCGAAAGGACGACAACATGATGGAGGAGTTCAGAGTCTAAAAGGGAGGAGGTATACCAAGACAATTTTTTTTACTAATTCTATGCTAAATCCGTAATCATTTTCAAACATTAATTGAATGAAAATTAACCCATCCTCCTATATGCTTTACTAACTCCTTTAACTGGTTAAAATTCACATTAAAAAAGAAAAGTAAAGTAAAACTACTTCTTACTACTGTAATTTTATTAGATCAAGGTTCTTCTATTATTTCTGTCGATTCATTTATGTTTTCTTACTAATGTGACAGAACTTTATTCCATAGCACAGCTAAATGCAAAATAAATCCAAGTTTAATTCCCACACAGACAATTAAAACAAAACCTTTACATAATTTTACAAAATCACTGATTTCTTAATTTGGATGTATCGCTTTTTAATCCCCAAACAAATGTGTCCTAGAATCTTCTAGTAGCATCCTTTAGGTTCCTGTGCCCGAAGAAGATTCTAGACTACAGTTTGAATCACTATCTACACTGTCTGAGCCTTACCTAACTGGATTTGCTTGAAATTAATTCTTGCTGTCTATTCCTACGGGCACTCCCTAAAGTCTAAATAAAATAAAGTTAACCAGCTGAATTGGAACCCAGGTTTCAAAGCAAAATAAAAAAAATAAAAGAAATAAAGAATGCAAGGTTTGAAATAATTCTACAGGTTAATGTTAACAGACTTCCCTGAATGAAGATATTGTGTGGCTAACAAGCTATATTAACATTAATCCAAACACACTGCACATATATACCAACACACCTCATCTCAAATCCTGTCGGTTTATTCGGTGCATAAACAGGCAATTAAGAGAACTGGACTGAATAATTATTTAAAATGTAGACTCTACATTGTAGAGGATTATATACCCTAATAAAGCACAAAGAACAAAGGATCAGCTCAAGTCCTTTCTTTCTGGATGTTAAGCGATCTTGAAATATGACAGACTGTGCAAATCAGATTAAAAATTGCGGCATTTTAAGCGTTATTAGCGCTCTTATACCGGCACTTAAAAAAAAATCAGCTCATTTTCCAGGGTGCCCAATTTCCTGGGAATCCTGGATTTGGGGAAACTCTTAGCGAGAACTGCCCCCTCGCCCGCAAAACCCCTCCTTCTTCTATTCCATTCCACCCAACTGAGCAGAAAGCTAAGGACGCTGAACACAACCGCCAGACGCCATTGCTGCAGACCGAGGTTAGAGGAAATGTTCTTTATATATTTTCCTGCCTCTTTTTTTTTAAAATCAAAGGGACGGATGGGCAATTTTAGCCTCATTCAAACCTGGACGTGGATCCCCCACTTTGGTTGTAGAGGGGAAAAAAGACAGATCATTTGAAAAGGGCTCCGTGTTTAATTTGCTGGCCGTAACTGAATCTGAATGAAATTCCTACAGGGCGGATCCTGCCTCTCCCCCACTCCATGCACACACACACACAAACACACACACACACACACACACACAAGGTCAGTTGTGCATATCCTTCCCAAGGGCGGAAGGAACAACCAGTCCACCAAGGCCAAGAAAACAATGCAGCACCTACCACACCCAGCAATCTTCTATTCTTATCCATCCTTCCTTCCTTCCTTCCTTCCTTCCTTCCTTCCTTCCTTCCTTCCTTCCTTCCTTCCTTCCTTCCTTCC
>JANHFR010704759.1:0-10453 GCA_032468015.1 Mimophis mahfalensis | reverse complement strand
GTATCGCGTGTTGAATTATACCAGGTTGGGGAAATTGAGATGAATGCTTAATGGAGAACAATGGACAGCTTTTAAAACAACATGCTTCATTCCATTGTATTTGAGCTACTTTAAGTGATGCTTCAAACAGCTTAAAATACTTCCAGTACTTGAGGGGCTGTCACGGAGAATGGGGCATTGACTTATTCTCTGAGGCAACAGAGGACAAGACAAGAAGTAATAGGTAATTGTTGAAGAGAGATCCAACCTAGAAGTAAGGAGAAATTTTCTGACAGTGAGAACAATTAATCAATGGAATAACTTGCCTCCTGGCATTGTAGGTGCTCTATCACTGGAGGTTTTCAAAACCATTTGACTCGGGTGGAATAAGTTTCCTGCCTTGAATAGGGGATTGGAGTAGAAGATCTTTGAGGTCCTTTGAGCTCTACAATTCTGGGTTTTTGTGTTTTTATACCCAGCAGATAGAGAGAGGGATGGAATTAATTTCACTAATCTGGAAAAATGATTAAGTTTGTTGTTGGTTTTTCTTATGAATAGATACATGCGATGTTGCATTCTAAGGCTTTGGCTATAATAATATTTACACAATAAAACTTGTTTATTAAAAAAGGTGATGAGAAAAGAGAGAATTAATGATCCAACCCCAAGATGCTTAAATTATTATGCAATTTACATAGTCTGTTGATTTGAGATCCTGGGCTAGATTATTAGCAAATAACCTGAAAGTCATTATAAAGATCCCATAAGCAAACCTCTCTCTGATTTATCAAGGTTGGCCTGAATTTTCCACACAGGTGGAGAGACTAAGAGAGATGCATCAGCAGGATTCTGTTCGTTTATTATGTATTTCTCTTGTCCCAGTGACTTGGCATCTTGTGCCAGACAAAATTAGACCAAAAAAGCACACACTGCATTTAAGCCCTGTGTCAGCCAAATACGATTAACTTACCCTTCAATATTTCTCAATATGAAAATAGCAATAGCACTTAGACTTATATACCACTTCACAGTTCTTTTACAGCCCTCTCTAAGCAGTTTACAGAGTCAGCATATTTTCCCCAACAGCCTGGGTCCTCATTTTACCCACCTCGGAAGGATGAAAGGCTGGATCAACCTTGAGCCTGGTGAGATTTGAATTGCCAAATTGCAGGCAGCCGGCAGCCGGCAGTCAGCAGAAGTAGCTTGTAGTATGGCACTCTAACCACTGTGCCACTGTGGCTCATAAGTGCATTGTATATATGTTGGTAACACCAGGAATACCTTCCTGTTTGCCAACATTTTATTACACAAGTCACCTATCGCTACTGACAATTAATAATGGGATTTATATGCTGCTCTATCTCCTGCAGGACTCAGGGCGGCTCACAACAATAAAACCAAACATATACAAAAGTTCAAAATAAATTAAATTAACGATCCCATTACAAATAGATTTAAAATAAAATTTAAATTTAAACTAAAAGCATTAAAACCCTTAAAATGCCATCATTTATCCTGCTGTGGGATTTTTAAAAAACATGTATTAGACTTTCTCATGCTGCCGCTCTCCAAATATATTGGTATCCCCAATCAGGTCCAGCGAAGAGGTTTCCCTAGCAGACAAGTGTAGTTGGGTATTGCATCCCAGAATTCCTAGGCAGTGAGCTCAATGATATGAATATGGTGCAGAGGATCTCAAACTACTGTGAAGTTGCTGGGTTGTAGAAGGCTAGATTGTATCATCATGAATAAAAAATGTATAATGAACATCTTCAGCCACAGTGGCTAAAATGTTGAAGTTATGCATCAGAGGTGGGGAATATGTGAATTTCTAGATGGGGTGGAATTACAGCTCCCAGCCAGTCCAGACAACACTGTCAGTATTGTGGAATGCTGCAAACTATAATTCATATTTTGTGTGGTTGTGCCCTACAGTCACAATTACCCAAAATTAGCAGCAATTGCCCATCATTCTGAGATAATGACCTAAACCTAGTTGTGTACATTCAAAGAAATTCCATATTCCTTAAAAACAACAACAGAGAATCTCAAATTGCTTTCCCAGTGCAGGGGAAAATCCCCCTGCAAACTTTAGCCCCTTCTGTATGACTCTGCTCTGACTCCCATCAATATGTGTAATATATAAGCCCTTCCCACCAAAACATTGCTCACTTCTGATTTGTGGAGCATGGTGGTATGGTGTTCATTCCCAACTCCCATGTGTGAAGTTACCAATATGCATTCCTAGAATCAAGGAGTCCCTGTCACGATCTTTTGGGAAAAGAGAGAAATCAAAGACCAACATTCTAGTTTAATTGAGTATGTTTGCCTGTTTTCGAGAAAGCTCACAGGTGGAAATCTGATGGCCACAACTGGAAGACCCCAAGAGCTACATGAGACAATGCCAATTTGCTTGACAGTGTTAGTCCAACTTCATCCAGAAGGGGCTCCCTGTTTCACATAAAAGGCAGCTTAAGGAGAGCCTCATTGCAAAGAATTGAAATGTTGTCAATGCTTTGTGTATGTGGCAAAGGTGGAAGGATCAGGACTACAGCAGGCAATTATAAAGAAATCCCTGAAGAAGATGGAAAGAAATGTTATGCAATAATATCTGGGTCTTCCAAAGAAATAGACAATTTGGTAAAGAAAAGGAAATATTTTTTCAAAGAAACATTTCCTTAATCTGGAACTAATCCCCCTCCCCCTCCAGCATATGAACATGACTTTCAGTCAGATAGCATTCTAGATATTTCAGACAAATATTTTCTATGAAATTATCAATGAAGAATTATGAACTAAAAATTCTCTGTAGTCTTCCCCCAACCATTTATGTTAGATTGTAGGCCAACATGGCCCATTTTGGGAAGTTGTTCCATGATTAGAGATTGTGTGAAGTTGCCAGTTCATGACATTGCACCTTTTTTTCAAGAAATTCACATAGACCTCTAGTGTTGCACACTGAATACTGGATGATGTATTTATGATCTATCACAGGGGTTGTTGTGGCTGCATCTCCTTCTGTTGCTTTGCAGAGCGACTCTGACTCGAATGATGACCTGGAGCTGGTAACTGGCAGCGTGCCAGAGGTGGCTTCCCTCCCCCCACCCCCCCAGTGGGCCAGCAGGAGCCGGCTGCTGTCAGTGTGCCAGCCAAGCATCCTCCAAGTCAGAGGGAGTTGGTGAGGCCTGACAGCAATGGGGAGGAGACCTTGCTGGATGCCAGAGAATGGTGCAGGCTCAGAAGGGAACAACAGCATTGAAGGGGGAAAGTCCAGGATACAGCTGGTCATTGATTGGGCCACATCCTGGAGTGCTTAAGAAGGGTGTGGCTGGGCCTTGTTCCTTGCAGAGGACAATTGCTCCTGAATCCTCATGTTGCATATGTTTTTGGATGGCTTCCAGTTTTTCCCCTTATCGGCTTGGACTCCTGCCTGGTACCTGTCTGCTGATGATTAATACTTCATGACTTCTCTTACAGTTTCTCTGGGATTTTAGTTTAAAGAAACAGCTCTCCATTCCTTTAAACTGTTATTTACTGTGGAGGTTTGCTATTCTTCTGAAGGTTTCTGGTTTCGGTAGGGAGGGGAAACAGAACAGGGATGTCAAATGGTATTTCATTGAGGGCCACATCAAGGTTGTGTTTGACTTTGGGGGCCATGTGGCCGTAGCCAGGGTGGGCATGGCCAGCTTGATGTCACTCATGTTGGGGGTGCCTGTGGTAGCCCAAGCACTCTGTCAGTGAAAATGGAGCTTGGGAGACGCATGAAAACAGCTCAGGAGACACATGGCCTTCCCAAGCTCCATTTTCACTGGCAGAGGGTTGCAGGAGGCCGATGCAGCCTCTTGAGCTCTGTTTTTGTTGGCAGAGGCAACACGGGCTAGTCCTTTGCTGTTTCCAGGGTGGCCCTGCGGGCCAGATCTAAGCATCCTGCAGGCTGGATCTGGCCTGTGGGCCTTGAGTCTGACACCTTTGATCTATCTGTTCTAGCAAACCGATTCTTATCTTTGTATAACCTGCACAAGAATGTAACTTTTGTTTTTAGTTTGTGCTTTCGAAGTACCATTAAGTGTAAACTTTAGCAGATGTCTATACCTTAATACTAATAACAAACATTCTTGTTGAATGATGAGTTGCTAGGAAAAACTGCAGCATAGTTGTTCAGGCACACCAAATTTGAATAACTGTAGAGAAGGGCTAGGAGAGATGCCATAGACAGAAACCCTTAGAACAAAAGAATTGCAGGAGGCTGTGGAATTTAGCAATGATAAGGTAGGTAGTGGAAGTGCAATTGCACATTTTCTCAGTGAGAAAAAATGAGAAAAAAAAATACGATGGCTTGGGTGTGCATGGGAAGCTTCTGACTGAGTTAAGAATTAAAAAGGACATGTAAGATGGTATGTAAACACCGAGAAGCTAATATTTATAGGCAAAATCAGAAAAGCTAAAAGGTAATAGAAACTTCAGCTCATGAAAGAAGTTAAAAGTAATAAAAAGGATTTCCCCTCTGGTGTCAGAAGAAAAGGGAAGAAGTGGGTCACCACTTACAGAAGGTGGAAGATAGTACAGGTGTCAGGAGTAGGAAAAAGACAGAACACCAATTTATGGAACAGAAGTGAGTCTACGTGACTGCTATAGCTGGAATGATTGACTTAGATGTGGAAACTGCTAGGTTCTCATCTCTTACCCCATGTAATGAAGAAGTATCTTGCAGCCTAACCAACGTTATGAGCTGGGTTTGCATGACATGATTATCCATGGTAGGTAAAGATGCTGAGTTTGTCAGAAGGAAAGCTAACAGACCTGGGTTCAAGACCCAAGAGCCATGTGACAGGGTGAGTTCCCTTTCCTTGTCCCAGTTTCTGCCAGCCTAACAGTTTGAAAGCATGCAAATGCGAGTTGATAAATAGGTACCCCTTCAGTGGGAAGGTAACAGCATTCCGTGGACCTTGGCGTATAGTCATGCTGGCCACATGACCATGGAAATGTCTTCGGACAACACTGTCTCCCTTAGCTAAAGGAAGGAAAAGAGCATCACCCCTTAGAGTTGGACACAACTGGGCAGGGGAAACCTTTACCTTTAGTAGCAAATGATATAAAATTGGATGGATCGCAAACATGTTAGGAGACAGAAACAAATTCAAAACAGTACTGATGGATTGAAACATGGAGTGAAAAAAGCATAATTAAAGTTAATAGAAGACAGCTGCAAAGTTTTTTAGAAAACAAATTCACCGATGACTAATACCTAACTTAGTCATGAAATAAATAAATACATAAAAATTCCTGCAGCAATAATTGATTGTAAACCGAATGCTTGGGAAAAAAAGGCAAAGGCAATTATAGGCAAATACAAAACTTGAAATGTAACTTCCAAATCATAGGGCATAATTGTTCCACTCTGTTCTGTTTTGGTCGTATCCCATCTAAAGTATTATGTACAGTTCTGAAATTCAGAAAAAAAAATGAAACAGTTTGCTAAAAGGCAATAATTATGACCAGGGGACTGAGAATATGCAGACTTTGAAATAGACAACCAAAGGAATTATAAACACACTCTTCAAATATTGGAAAGGATGTAACTTAGAAGGCCTTATTCTCTCTTATTCTAGACATCAGGACATGGAACAGACTGTAATTGTACATTATAAAAAAATTGACAGTAAAAGCAAGTTAATAGTGGAACCAACTTCTGGTAGAAAGGTGATAGGCTCCCCTTTGTAACACATTTTCCAGAGAAGCCGGGTAGCCATCGATTTGATATGTTACATTTAGCATGGCCTAAATGACTATTTCTAATATTATGAACCATGGTTTACTATCTCGGAGATTCTCAATCATCAGATCATGGTTGCCAAAACCCAAGAAAATTCCAATTTTTTTGGGGGGGAAGTACCTTTTGGGGGACCATGGTTTACTTAGTTATCCTAATTTTCATATTAACCATGGTTAATCACAGATTATATGAAATTACAGAGTGGCTTGCACAAACTGCACAAAGTTTGTGTGTATTTTGAATGTAATCCTAGAGCTACAGAGTAAAAAGAGGCAAATCTCTAAAAGCCATAATCTCACATAGGATTTGTCATAGTCTTCTGTCACAGTAAAACAAATGAACAAACAAAACACAGGTGTAGCATCTTAAAGCATTGTGAAACATAAATAAGTATTTTCTTAATATCTTATGGCAATATATTCAAGATATAAAGGAAACACTGATTTTGTGCACGTCATTTCTGATTCCTGGAAACCACATAGATAGATTTTTCTCCCTGACAATCTATCTCTAACCTGGTCTTTTGGGGCTTCCACAGTGCATTCATTGCCACTGTAATTGAGTCTACTTCTACCTTGCTGCTGTCATCCTTCTCTTTCCTTCCAACTTACCTAGCATTAGAGAGCTAGGTCTTAAAGGGAACATTACTCCTGGGAAAAATGCAGACATTTAGCTGGATCAGTTCTGCTTCCCATTCTCCTAGCAACCATGCCATGGCTTGTTTCTCTCCAACAGCTTTTCCAGAGGGATCTAACTTCTGAGACTTCACTTGTAGAGGCTTCCAGGGTTTTGAGTCTTTCTTGTTACCTGCAAACACTTCAGTTCAAGATTCCTAGACTGAGCCTGGATCACCTGCTTAAAAAACACACACATAGCAATAGCACTTAGACTTATATACCACAGTGCTTTACAGCCCTCTCTAAGCAGTTCTACAGAGTCAGCATACTGCCTCCAACAATTTGGGTCCTCATTTTACTAATCTTGGAAGGATGGAAGGCTGAGTCAACCTTGAGCCTGGTGAGATTCAATCTGCCGAATTGCTGGCAACCAGCAGTCAGAAGTAGCCTGCAGTACTGCATTCTAACCACTGCACTCTCGCCCAGCATAAATGCTGAGTTATAGTCTTTTCCTTAGAATATGTACAAGTGACATTTGGCAGAGCAAGTTTTCTTAAATCTTTTTCTTAAATGTTCTTGATTTTTACTTCATAAATATTACAGCTTAATACAGTTTAATAATACAGTTTAATGTTATCTCCACTCAAGAATACAACAATTGTATAAAAACACCTTTAGCAACTTGCCTGTGCTTCTGAGAACTTTTTCTAAGTTATTTCATGTGTTGCAGACTGAGTACTATTTGTACACTTTTAAATACTAAGGCAGAATTATTTATTGTAAAAGAAACCGTAAACCATTCTGATTTCTGAATAGATTGGTAACCTCTCATAATCTGTTATAAATACAGCACACAAGCACAAAAGGACAGCATCTATTGAATAGAGTCTCTTCTACTTTTTTCATTCAGTTTGTTAACACAAGAGAAGAACCCAGTTAGACAAAACTATACCCCTTTCCCCCTCTCCTATATGTAAATCCAGATGTGGTGGCTTATTCAACAAATTATCAACCAACCATGGCTTCTTCTAATACAAAATTCATATCCAGCCATTATTTCAGCAGCACATCCTATATCGTGTGTAAGAACCTTGGTGGTGCAGTGGATTAAAATGCTGTTAAGTAGCACTTAGCTGCCAGCTGCCTGCAATTAAGGCGAGTTCAAATCTCACTGGGCTCAGGGTTGACTCAGCCTTCCATCCTTCCGAGGTAGGTAAACTGAGCACCCAGATTGTTGGGGGCAATGAGCTGACTTTGTAAAATACCACTTAGTGGGGGCTGAATGCCCTAATGAGCAGGTATACACAAAGAATGAAGGCTAATGTTTCAAGAGGTTGTAAGCTGCCCCAAGTCTCCAGAGAAGGGCGGCATATAAATGGATTTTTTTAAAAAAAAAGAAATATGTGTATTTTTTAAATAAGATGAGGGAGTGGTGATTAGAAGATATTACCACACTGAAAAAAGCCCAAGGGAATCTAGAGAATTGAAAGGGTTAATCCTTTCCCCCAGTGCATGCGCTTACCAAATCCCAGCATATATTCAAGTAAATATAAAGGTTGTCTATACTACAGACTGTTCTGTATATATGATTAATAAACATTTTGAATAATGGGGAATGTGCTGCTAAAAACAATCGTGGGGGTCAGGAGTAACTGTACTGAAAATATTTCCTGTTCTTCAGACGGAAGAGAGGGAACCTTGTCAAGCCTCGATGATAATTCACATTTTCCTTCTTAACATGACAGAAGCTATCTGTTGTGGCTTGCCAGTGTTCTGTGGAGCTGGCAGCCGATTCTGACTCTGAGGAGGCAGTTGGGGAGGAATCTGGGCCAAGTCTGGAAGCAAGGGGAGAGAGCCTATGTTGAAGGCCGGGCTGTCTGCCTATTACCAGTCATCCTCCGCATCTGATAGCAGTGACACTGAGGAATTAGAGCCACTCATTAGTGCTTGCATGCGCAGGCAAATGAGGAGGCAAGAGCAGGAGAGGAAAAGGGGCGGATGGAGAAAACAGGCCACAGGTGATTGGTGAATGGCCACTCCTCTAAGACATAAAGCGGGGCGAATGGGGAGTGGCATTTTGCAGAGAGCAACTTGTTTAATCCATTCTAGTTTGATTCAACTCATGTTCTGGTTATTGGATATTTTTTCCTGTTTCTGCTTTTGCCTGGAGAACAACATGTATGCCAGCATCTGTGGACTTTTTATCTAGCTGGCAGCTTGCCCGGGAATAACTGAAGGTTGAATATTCACAGCTTTTGACAAAAAAGACTGTTTGTGTTTGTTTGTAAAATAAAGGGAGGGTTTTGCTTTAAGAACTGTCTCAGAGTGTCTTTGAATAACCTGGGTCAGAACACTGTCCTACCAAGTTTTCAGGACGAAAGAAAGGCAAAACAGATAGTGATTTCCCCAAAAGGATTCATTTAGTAACTTTATGAAGTTACAGTGATGCTGACGTAAGTCTGGTCCTCATATTCATCCTCACACATATGGCCATTGCAGTTTTCCCATAGTCATGTCATTGTCATTTGTGACCTTCTGGCTTCTGGGAAGCAAAGTCACTGGGGAAACTGAATTCACTTAATGGCAGTGTGAGTCACTAGAAAACCACTACAAAAAAGCTGGTAAAATCTAGCACAATTCACTTAATGTTTGCCTTGCTTACAACAGAGATTCTCATTCCAGTTGTGGTCGAAAGTCAAGGACTACCCGTAAAACCACCTAAATGTCTTAATATGTACCTCAAAGAGAGCATATATATATCATGTTAAAAGATCAGTGAAGACCATATTTGTAGCTCTCGTCCCATTAATCTTCCTCCTTTCACATGAACACTACCTTTTCTTCTTTCCTAGCTGATCTGGTCTGATCTCAGAAACTAAACTGGGCCAGACCTGAGAATTCCTGGGTTCTACAAGTATAGTTTGCCCTATGGAATGTGTTCAGAGAAAGAGGGCTGGCAGCAATGCCCATAGAAAATTGTAGTGATGCTAAAATGAACCACCCACAAATGTGAGGCCATCATAAAAAGATGGCCTTGCCATCTCAGATTCACATCATTTGCATGTAATGTCATCATGCACATGTCTGCCTTTGCTGCCTCACAGGTTTCGTGGCCTCCAGTGGGGACAAAGGTAGAAATGGGCCTAGACACTGTCTTGGTTGGAAAAGATGAAACTTCAAATATCTTTAGTTTGGAGAAGAACGATTTAAAAACAATAGGACTGTCATTAAATATTTAAAGGACAGATTTACTCACTGTATGGCACTTTTACTCACTGGGGATTCGCTGGGAACACGTGTCAAACCCACCATAGCTATTTTATACAACATATGTGGCAAATCCTTTGCACTGGTTATTCCTTTCCCTTTTAGTAATAAACTGACTGTGGGCCACACAGTTTATGGATTGTGATTTTAGCATAGTTAGACCAAGGGTAATTGACAGACTGGATTTTATCATAGATTTTATCATCTGTTATTTATTATTTTATTTCAGAGTTTTTAATTGTATATTTATTGAATGTTATGATTTGTTCCAGACTATGACTGTAATAAAATTGAAAAAAAAAATCACATTGCAATAAAACATGAGATAAAAACACAAAATATGAAATGTTAAAGTCATATAAATGTATGTCTAGATTACAGATATAATTTTCTGCTTCATTTGTCACAGTCAGGAAATCAACAGAGTCTCCATTATAGACTCTATTTTGGCACTCTGTTGCACAGCTTGTTTTTTGGCCCCACAGTCACAATTCGGTGATGATATTTTGCCCCACTTACAGGGGGCACCTGGACATCTACCATGGCCAGGGTGAATTCAGTTAAACTCCCACACCTTTTAGACATTTATATAAATGTATAGACTTTTAGCTATACAATTTGGGATGAACACCCTTTGAATGGTGTGGGAGTAGGAATGGATTTCCAGAGGGAAAAAAATCGCAGACTACAGGACCAGGACCACTACCACGGATAAACCTCCAAGTGCTTCAAGGACCCTCTAAAACAGTGTTTCTCAACCTTGGCCGTTTGAAGATGCGTGGACTTCAACTCCCAGAATTCCCCAGCCAGCAATGCT